>JAYMTA010004835.1:0-12149 GCA_036897625.1 Pelargonium cotyledonis
CGATCTGGGCGGAGAGACCGGGTCCCCGTCGGGGTCGGGGCATTTTGCCATCCCTATCCAGGATGGCGCAAAAACCTGCCCAACCAATCATCCCTTATAAAACACATGAGAACCTAACTAACGTATGAGTTACACGGTTCGCAAACCGTCCTTATAAACTTAACTCTACATATTGTCAAATGTCTTTATTAATTTCTTGGAAAAGTTAAACATTCTGAAAATGTATTTTTTTTGGCCAAACGATGCTAAATAAATTGTCACAACATTTTTTGGTTCCTTACAGTAAAAGTCAACTCAACTTGATATTCATCGTATCAGCCACGTTGAAATCGCCAAAATTTTCTCGCAATCCAAACAATTATTTTTTCGAATCCTAGAAAGAGAACCAAACTAATTTATTAGTTACTCATCTCGCAGATCATCTACCTAAACTAAACTCTATAAATCGTTAAATGCATTTATTTATTTGAAATATTAAGTGCATTTATTAATTTATTGGAAAAGTAAAGGATGCTAAAATGTAAATTGTCCCAACATTTTTTGGTGACTTACCGGAAAAGTCAACTCAACTTTATATTCATGGTATCAGCCGCGTTAAAATCGCCAAATTTTTCTCGCAATCCAAACAGATATATCTACGAACCCTAGAAATGACAGAATTTTACCTTTCCCTCCTTTATTTGACACCTCTATCACTCTCCAACGTTCAAATTATATTTTTTTTCCCTTCTCAGCTGCCAACTAGAGTGTTAGGCAACGAAGCAGCCATGGAGTTACAAAATTTTGAACCCATCTTTGGGGAACTCAAAATCGAGTGGCCAAGCGAGGGTTCCCATCAGCTGCGCAAGTTCCTGTTCTATGTCGATGCTCCTAATAACTCTTCCCTTAGATTTCTTGTTACTGATTTCGTTTCCAATACTTGGGAGGCCACTCGATCGATTCAGCAGCTTGACGACATGGTAAGCTTTCTTGTTTCCCATTTCTTAATCTTCATGATCAGGTTGAGAGAAACCAAAAAACTATGAAGAGAACACATTGTTAAACCAAATACGAAGTGAAATTTATTGTGTTTAGGAGCCTAATTGAGTGCATTTTTCTACTTTTGTTTTCTCCTTTTATCATTTTGTCAAGGGAAGCATCACTTTATATGGCTTTATATGTTACAGTTCCTAAACACATCTGTTACTTCTAGTCACGATGTATACTGTTATTTATCTGTGTTTTTGTTCAAGTATGGTTAATTTTGTTTGCAGAGGGACAGCATTGGTATTGGTGGATCTTGGTCGGAGTTTGTTGATTATGTGAGAGCTTCCGTAAAATCTGTGGATGTTAAGCTTGTTGTGGAGTGCAGTTCAAATTCAAATGGTAAATGATATTTATGTCGCTCTCTTTTATTTGGTATATGATGTCTGTTGTATAGAGATAATAATTCCATACCTGTTTTTTTATTGGTCCTATAGATGTTTTGTTTGAATGGATATGATTGATCCTCAGCTGATGCATGTTAATTTTTTTTTTTATTCTTTCGATTCAATTGTTTTCTTTTAGACTTGAGATATATGTACATAAATTGGTTCATTTGGTAATCTTCATTACCATTTTTTTCAATGAGAACCTTTCAAGACTCTCAAAGCAACAGTTTTGTGGTTGTAGTTGGTGTTGGTGCCTTTGGATTTTGTCATGATTCGTTGGTAGTAGCATTGTGGAGGCAAAAGATTTGAATAATGTGAAGGTGATTTGTTTTGATTGCAATAGGTGTTGTCTTGGTAAAGTTTGTGATGAGGATTGTTGCAGCATCTCTTTTCTTGCGATGATAAATTAAGATGGTGATAAGCTATTATTGATGGTCAACAAGCATTGCAATTATCACTCCTTAATAGTATGATCCTAGTGCAATGATGGCTATGGTTGTGATGGCTACTTCTGGAGCTGTTATATTAATTTATTGGAATGGCTTGTGATTGTTGAGTTGTTAGTAATATACTGAGACACATCTCTGATAAATGTGGTTGGTATTATGTTTCATGGATGGAGGCTGCAGCCATACAGGAGTTGATGATTTGTATGTTAGTAGATTATTGCAAAAATTTGTGCTGGTCGTCGTGATGGACTGATTGTTCAATATGGTAAATTGGAATTGGTCTTATTCTTCTGCTGGTAATGACAGATGATGAGAGGAGGAGATTTGATGTTGTAGGTGCCATTACTCCCAGTCTCCTAACTGTTGCCTCTCTAATTATGTTAGACAGTATACTAGAGATGCTCAGTAAGTTGGTGGCACTGCAGTGAATGCAATTGGTATACAATGGATGAGTTTATGATGGTAGATTTGTTGTGGTAGCTTTTTGCTCCTATATGTTTAATTGGAATATTTTTGTGTTTCTACCCTCTAGCCTTTCATATCCGAAGATAAATTAAATGAATTCATTTTAATTTTTAACAGTCAACAGTGTTATTAACACCTCTGTAATTCTTCATATTCTACTCTTCAGCACCATATATACATGCCATTGTCGCCAATGTCATTATTATGCCCATTCTTTTTCATAACAATGTTAATGTGTGCAATATTGCGTCAGAGCTGTGAAGCTCATTATCTGAATTCTGAACTCATAATTATTTGTAAAAGTGTATTTAATTCATAATTGTCAATTCTTTCTGTATCAGGTGCAGCATGCGCAAGATTAGTAGCTCAAAAATCCAAAGGAATGCCTCGAATTTCTATTTCTCTTGTTAAACTTGTGAACTCTGCTGCTTCTGAGGCTATTGCAACTCTATCATTGGAGCTCTTCAAAACTTTCAAAAGCACACAAAGATTACTTTTTGAAGGTTGTGTCCTATATTTATATATTTCCTGCTTTCTCATCTTTTGTGCGTTTAAAGGATCGTCTTTCGGATTTGAATTTAATAGTTGCTCATACTGTTTATCTTTTATCTTCTTACTTGCCCTTGTCTTTTGTCTTAGTTTTTCTTTTAAATTGTTGTTAAGTGGTGTGTATTATTCCTAGAAAAGCTAGTGGTTCTTTGCTAAATATGTTATGATTGAGGACCATTTGATAGGATATTTGGATGGAGTGTATTATTTGTAATCTTTTCACTGTATGATATCTTCTGGATCTCACCTCTCCCCGCATTCGCTGTTAAACTTTGTTTTCAATTTTTGAGATTTCCAGTATATGACATTTTGCAGACTTCAAAAGGAATTGGTTTGGAATTAACTTTTGTTCTTTTATTTTTTATTGTGGGTACAGAGCAAGAACGTTCAAATCAATTAGAAAAGGTGATGTCAGATCAGAAGGTAAACCCACTTGTTAGTGATATGCACATTTAGTAAATTGTTAAACTGTTTTTTTTATTATTTATAATTATGTTATAAAGATAATCATTTAGAGGGTGAGTCTTGGTGCAACGTTATGGCTGCTGCCTCGTGACTTTGAGGTGGATTAGAGTCAAGGATGGCCTCTCTACAAATGTAGGGGTCAGACTGCATAACAAACAAAACACAATAATAGTTTCAGTCGACTTCATTTCCGGCATGCTAAGTTAGTAGTTAGAAATCATTACCAACATAAGTTGAAGTTAAACAATCTAGCTAAGGTATTGCAGTCCTATTTATTTATTAATATTTATAATGGCAGGTGTTGCCGATAAAATAAAAATAGCTTGTGTCATATGCAATTTCAATACATAAAATGTATATGAGATTATAAGATTAATCTTTCACTTAACTACTGCATGTTAACTTTTCTAAAGTAGCTTCGATTATATTGCACCATGCTTTTATTTACTTTCTGGCTTTAATCTGAAGGCATCCTTTTCTCTTTTCAACTTTTGATGTGGCACTTGAGAACTAAAACAGCTTCCTTGATTGTAATCATTCTTGCGTGAAGCTGCAATAATTTTTCAGATATCCCAGTTTAAATGATATTATTGGCGATTCAAGCGTCATTCCTTTTATCATATTTTACTATCAAAATGGACACTTCAGTTCTGACGAAGGAGTAAATTGTTCTTTCCGTTTCAGAAAATGCATGAAAGTGACCAGAGCCAATTGGAGGTGTATTCGAAAAGGCAGAAGTCAGACAAGGGAGACATATCTGGTCCTCCGAGTAACGACTTGCAAAATTCTCCAGGTAAATGTTGTTAGTCTGGTTAGATGTGTACCTGTTGTTGTATTCCAAGGTTAGCGTTTACTAATTGCCCATCTTTGTCAAAGACAGCCCACTTTTGCTCCATAGAATAGAACTTCATATGGAAGTTGGAGTGCTTGATTTGGATTAAGTCTGGTTTCAAATTAAAAAATTGTTTGATCAAAATATTGCAACTGAAAAAGATAACCATGATTGTTCTTATTTATGTAAAGTTCATATGTTTCTGTCAGAACTTAGAAGTACTTTGTGGTTATTGAAGTGAACTTCCATCGTTAAAATTGTTATGACTTTACATTAGTGCTAACTGGATGTGATGTGCAGCAGCCTATCGAGCCTAAGTCATATTACTCCCCCTTATAGTAGTAATAAAGATATAAGATTGTAATTAACAAATAGTTTCTTTATGCAACCTCATAGTGAAATTTTGTAAAGTTGTCAGTCAGATATCTTTTGATTGTTTAGTAATTCAATTACTTGTACTATTTGCCTATTGACCTATTGACCTATTGAACTGCAGACAAACCAGCAGCTCGTGAAACCAAAGCTACTAATCGTGTTGTACCAGCACATCGCAGGTTATTAACACTCCAATATTATTTTGTAGTTATTTCTGTATTATTCCATCATCTCTACTTATTTTCGCAGTATCTATAACATGGACATTCTATGTGCAGGGCAAGGGTAAGAGGTGTTTTTCTGCAGAATAGCGATGACTAGAATGAAGATATAGAATCTGGTTCAGTATACTCTGTAATTATTATTTTCAATACTGTTCCAAGAAAGGAAATCAGTCCAAGAGAAAGGAGGATTGGAGTGTTTGGGGGGTGGAGGGGTGTTGATTGTATCTCTTCGATTGGTTCATTGCTAATGGCTTCATAACACTGACCATGATGTCATAGATTTTTGTTCGTTTCGGCTATACTTTACATGATATTATGTGAACGAGCTTAAATAAAATCGACTTTCTCAACCCCTGTGGTTAATGTAGGGTTTGAATCAGGGTATTTGCATTGGTGTCATCAGTTATGTTCATATCTTAATTCAAAGTACATTAGATATGAAAGACTGTGGATAGGTCCAGGATCTCAATATGAAAATTAAAAGTCTCGAATTCTATAGAATAGCATATAAAACATTTGCTTCACCACCTTCTGCAGCAATGAAACTTGCCTTGCATTACAGTTTGAAAGTATTGCTACTTCAGGATTTACAAATGAGAGCATCAATGCTGATGTTTTCCTTTGATTGTTGATTCTGTATAAGCTAGTAGATATACAACAACTGTGATATCACTTTCCGTTTCAGCAGATGCATCCTTCATCTCTCCAAGTTTTTCTGTTCTTAGTCTGGAAAAAAGGACAGCAACTGGTAAAGAACCATCTGCTCACATGCCTGCGTGACAGAAGAAGATGTCAGACAAGAAGCCAATAGCACGGTAACTCGGTAAGTTTCTCTCTCTCTCTCTCTCTCTCACACACACACACACACACACACACACAGAGTTGTTTGAGTTGCTAAATGCAGCATGCTGTTATAATTATTGAGGAAACAATTTATTTCTGTTTTGACTTATTTCCTTAGCAATAATGTTTCAAATGGCTGGTTTATGCTGAGAATGCTTTAGAAAACTAGGAAGAGGATGATAAATTGGTGTCTCGCAATCCAAATTTCAGTTATGTCTAGAAACTAAATAAAATACCTGCTAGAGTTGCTGCTGCTGTTGCTACTGTTACTACTACTTCTGCTGTTGCTGATGCTATCCTTTTCTCTGATCTCAGCCTCCTTGAAAACAAAAAATCTTTTAATCCACCCATCTTTGCTTCTATGTCTCTCAGATTCATGAAACAACGACCTCGGTGAAAACCGGGAACTATTTCCTAGTGTAGCACTCTTCTTCCATCCCAAAGAGCTTGGAAAAAACATCTTAATCAGGAAAACTTCATTATCCATACTTCCAATCCTCGATACTGGAACTTTCCTATTGCTTTCCTTCGTTTTCTTCTTGTCTTTCTTGGTTTCGTCTTCTGTGTTGAATTGAAAACTTGTCTCTTCATCTGCAGGTTCCTCTTGCCCCCCTTGCAAGATATGCTGTTCCTCCACCATATCTTTGAGGGAGAGTTCAAAGCACGACTCGGGCATGTTCTGCACCATTTCCATTAGCTCTTTCCTGCCTTCTGCAATAGCCTGAGACCGCCATGTCGGGGAGGTACTGCTGTAAGTGCGGTTGCGAGGGAGTAAAGGAGATTTGTAGTGATCAATTTTACGACTTCTTAATGAGTTGTTTCTTAATGAACTGTTTCTCCACAGGGGTGGGGAGGAGACCCGGAAACCTTCTTGAACCTGTTCTTGAGTCTGAAACTCGATTGCATCGGAGGAATTCGGGTGGATCCCAGCTGCTGCTCTCTGGTGATCAGGAAACATGGCTTTGGAGGAGAAGAAGCTACAGGTACAGCTGGTGTGTGGCCTAAATAAGAGAAATGGACATTTTCATGGAAAGACCAAGTCTTTTTCCTCTACACTACAAACATTTGGTTGGAGGCTACTTAAAGTCATTGCCGTCCGTAATGGTTCAGGGACGCATTTTCTCCCATATGTCTTTTCTTGAATGTCCCAGTCTCATTAAGATACAACTAGTCAATTCTATTAGATTCAGTGTGATGTGAAAAGGACAGAAACTAGAAATTAGGAACTATAGAAAATTGTAAGAACTCGATGACACGATAGCTTAAATCCCATGGCATCGAAGATTAGATTACAGTCTCTGTCCCAATTTACGAACACTATGGTAGCGTATGGGTTAATCTTTTTGGTACAGAATGAGAATTAGAATGAAAATGAGAACGAGATTTTTTTTTTATGACAAAACGTCATGATACAAACACGATGGATTGGAGTTTTGTTTTGATTCCAATTCTTGATTCTCATTTCTTTGGTAATTAGACCAAAACTGATAGGATGGGTATTATACAAATGTAATCAATATTCGTATTTGACAAGAAACAAAAATGAAGAAAAAATAAGGCTTGCATTGACAATATTGCATGAGGTGGAAAGAAAAAGAAGCAAGACTTGGACTTTTCTAGGAGGTGACGTAACATCAATTATATTTTGTTACAAATATTATTATATATCATTGTTTTTGGAATTTATAGTCATTTTCGTAGTTTCTATAATTATATTCTACACTACAGCCACCCCTCACCTCACAGTCTTGAGTATTTATCATTGATTCAAATCCAAATTTGATAAAATTAAAAATCAAATACTTATTTTGTATGCCGCCACATATGGATATATAATATTAGGTGTGATCCATGATTGGACCAAGAGTTTTGGTCTAGTCTAGGAATATATTTATTTATTTATTTATTATTATTTTAAAAATTAAAAATAAATAAATAAATGTAATCTATTTGATTCCAGACTGAATTTAGTGGGTTGGATGTAAAGCAGGCCCAATAGAGATAGGCCCACCACAAAGGATACATAAGCACTCTCAACAATAACAATTATAAAAGGGAGAAATGGAAAAGACTGAGTATGAGGGGAGACTTAAGACCTTACTCCTGGGTTCATGAATCCCGCACGTGGGTAGCACATCGTTAAGTGGATACCCGAATGTGTGTCCGAGAATTCACATCAGAGAGATTCTACTTTGGAAATTTTCGAACTAAAGCTATTTAAGAAAGTCTATGGAAAGAGAAAATAGAGATAAAAAGTTTCAGTGTAAAACACGGATCCCCTCCTCTTACGAATGATGAAGTATTTATACTTACAAATTAAGCTTGTCACGTATCGTCATGTGGTTGATTATTGGTGAAGTGAGGTATGCTACATGGCCCACATAGGTGCTTAAATTCTACACTTTCAGGCATGTTGCCCGCCGCGTGCAATGGGTAAGATTTGGAGATCTCGCATTCCCTTCAAGCATCGCGGGTAGCTAGAGTGTAGTGTCACTTTGAATTGCGTACTAGTGTCCTAGTATAATGTGAGAAGTTTTGATCGTAATTCGGGGAGCGTTGGAAGTGACTTGGCGAGGTGGAGACCTCGGAGGAGACCCAACAAGGCGAGGAGCCTTGCACTAGTTGAATCCATCAACTTCTTTTACGAACTAGGATATACATATTGCTAAGTCGTTATTAATATTAATATTGTTTTGTTTTGTTAGAACAAAATTCATTAATCAAACAGAATATACACGCCGTGCACCAACAAAAAAGCAGTGTTAAGCTTTAGCTCAAGTTGGACTGAACAGCACAGCACTAGTACAACATTGTAGTATTTATTGTACATAAATCAAAAGTCATAGCCTCGTATCTTTGGAACTTCCAGAGTTTAGCTAAATCACGGGCATGCACTGGATATATTATTTTCTCTTAAAATGTGCGAACAAATTGTGGGCATAGCCACAAATTACATATAAATGGATAACAAGAAGATGAGGCAGATATTTTTATCGGCAGATCCATTCGTATATATAACCAAAACCATCGACATTCATGACGATCGATCTTATATATGACGTTCAATATTTGATTTTATTAAAATACGTAGTTGCAGATCGAGGAGGTCAATAATTGGAGAGTCACAGACCAGTTGGCATGCAATGGTTGTCAAGTCTTGTGAATTCTACAGCTACAGCCTATATTCTACATGATATATATGTGTGGTGAGATTTTTATAATTTACTGGTTTGTTTGTTTACTGATCCAGCTGAGGTTGTAGATATTTCATTGCTGCATTGTTGTCTTCTTATATATCAGAGTTCAGAGAAAGATTGTTTGTATTGTTGCTAAATATTTAAAAATGATGAGTGAAAACAAGCAAAACCAGCAAAGATGCAATACTCTAATCCCTAATTCCTTGTGCTGTGGCTGTGGCTGTGGAGTCGACGTACAGCCGTGTCCTTGTGGGTGTTTTGCTGTCCCATTCTAAACCCATTTGGCGTTTCCATTTTCTTGACTTTATATATATACACACACTATATAGGAGTAACATTGGCCAGCTACATCACAAGGAAGTTGGGATACAATATCTACACAACAAGATTATCTCTCGTTTTCTAACCTGAAACTTCATCTCACCCGACTTAATGAGAATTAAACTCAACTTAATGAGAATTAAACTCACGATTTCTCATAAAAAGATATGTGTATTATTGACTATTGAGTCATCTCTGATATTATGTATACCACGTTCATCCTATTCGTATTGGTTTCACCCATTCATGCACGCAATAACTAGTTCCCTATGATCTGGACATGGAGCTAGGAGTTTAAGACAACAAGTTTTTAGCTTTATTCTATGTCGGCACTGAGCGAGGTGATGACGCTTAAAAAAAATCAGGATTCAACATATTGTTCTGCTCTCACAAATTTATAGATCAGTGTAAGTGAAATTTAATGTGTTGATATCACCTTATTGATTTGTCTTGGCATAAGTCAAATGTATTTTGGCTCATATTCCCTTTTCTTTCTACATAGAGAGATCAAGTATTCTAAGTTGAGAGATATTTGACTCAGGTTAAGTTATCAATAAAGTTGTGACAACTCATTAAAATGTTTAGATTCAATATACCGCTCAATCCTACAAATTCACTTAGGCAAATCTGCATATATATAAGTGAATAACTTCTGTCGAACAAGAAATCGACACGTCAACAAATTCTAGCTAACAACAATGTTACGTAGTCACTCAGTAGCGCGTAAATACAAAATTGAGTTACGTAATATAATTATCACACAAAAAGGCTACTTAATCACTCCTTTTTAATATTAATTAAGCATAAAGATGAGAAAATAGATTACATCAAGGTTTGGGTGGAGATGTAGACTTGTTAGTAACAAAAAAGAAAAAAAATAGGAATTGGCAGCTGGTTTCAAAATAGAAAGCGAGTTCACGGACTGAGTTTCTGTTGAGAGTTTAGGATTGGGAGATCCACAAAACTAAATTGTAGCTCACGGGTTCTTATAACACATTCGGACAAAATCATCTAATAAAATACTCTGTGTTTTGTTTTAAACACATAAAAAGAGAATATTTTACATTTATATCTCTTGAATTTATTCCCAAATGACATCTATATAACTCATCTCTAATGATTAGAAGTACGGTTGGCGATTGCCAGTAGAGTAAAAAATCGAACCTCAGATACTTGTTACGAGTTCAGTTGCAATTATTAAATCGTTTGACCACAATCAGACTAATCCTCATTCAAGTCAGATAGGATCAAAAGAGCGGCAAAACTCTTTTCACCAAGTTTTAATGCAGCTGCATTTTTTGGGACTCGAACCTAAGACCTCAGTTCATGGATGAATGAGTAAATTAGACCTAAAGGTAAATGCATGGTGGAGTCTAAGAAATTATTAGTATAAATTAATATTATGAGAAAGAATTGATTTATTTTATATATATATATATCAAAATTGTGTTACACGAGCTCTTCCTTTTAAATCCAAAACTTCACCATATCTCACCCGATGCAATGAGATTTGAACTCACAATCTCTCACATAGAGACGTGTGTTGTGACCATTGCACCATCCCTCGAGGACGAATTGATGTATTAAAAACAATATAAAATAAATAAAGGGCATACAAAATTGCAAAAAAAATTCAACTATGTTGTTTGTTCTCAACCACTATGTTTTAATGAGATTTCAGCCACATATTAATCAAAGGGGCCATTATTTTTTATTCCTGCCCAATTTTCTTAGGGTCCCATACACAAGCACTCCAAATAAAAAAAAAATGCAATTAGATTTGGATCAAACATAACACTAGCATATATGCTCCAAACACCAAATGTTGAGCACCTTAACTTCAGGAATAACTACTAGGGCTAGGGCCTATTTTATGAAATTTAATTTTCTTAGGTACTTTCAAGAATAATCATTTTTATCCAAAAGTGTTTATGATAATCACAACTATATGTCACATCCCACAAACTCATTATCAATTACCGCATGAATAACAATTAATATCGTCTTCATCATCGTCGGAACGATAGAACCACCTGCAGAAGCAAATGAAAGACTATAATGACAGATCAGAATAGACACACCACGCTCAAACCTTTCAACAAATGACATCCTCGCTTAACACCACCTTCACTTAAAAGTTAATGGCAAGCCAACACACTAGCGTACTTATAAACCAGCTTTCGAGCTAAAATAAATTTACCTTGCAAAATTTTAAATCAAAGACAACTTGTACAATTCAACATATTGCACAACTAAAACCCGAAATCCTTTTGGCCACCTCTAGAGTAGCCAGAACATTATCGTTGCGACATATTATCACATTGTATATTAGTATTGCCGCTGATGAGGCTCGAAACCGAGATCTTAGAGACTGAAACACAAGAGATTTGCCACAAGACTTTTGGTTACATATCACTAGTTAGGCATGCAATTTGAATTCCCATGCAACCGAATCGTCCAAATTGAAATTTCCATGAAAAAAAAAATCTTAAAAAAACATAGAGAAGGTCACGTGAACAAAGCAAACCATGCACCACGTGCATGTGGGTGTGTATCAAATTCGAGGCTGTCATGTGTTCACAGGTCACCTCTTCCAATTTCAGCCACTCGTAAATTTCACTTCCTCTGTTTTCACTACCTTCAAAATCCAAACCAAACCGCCATTAATTTCCTCTCATAAAACCCACAAAATCTTACATAAAAATCCACAGAAACCGATCACAGAGCTCGAGCTTGAAGATACATACATATACACAGAGCTTTCTTCAAATTTCAATGAAGAAACAACAAGGATGCGAGATTGAAGCAATTGGCATCAACTACAAGATCCCAGTACAAAAAACAGAGCACCACCCTTTTCAAATCTTCACCAAACGCAAGCTCCATCAGCTCGACCCGTCGGCGCCGCCGCCGGAGAATCCAAGCGTCCGTCACGTGCTCAAGAACTTGAGCTGCAGAGCAAAGCCATGGGAGATTCTGGCCATCGTGGGTCCCAGCGGCGCCGGAAAATCCTCCCT
>JAYMTA010004836.1:0-12148 GCA_036897625.1 Pelargonium cotyledonis
GAGTGTCCCCCAACTGGGTCCCCCCAGGGGGGTGGGAGCCGCTGCTGCCGGCTCAGTCGGAATCGTGCTTGTGCCCCACATTTGAGGAGGTGGCCGGAGGGACAATGGCGCAGTGCGCCGCCGTGTGCTGCTGCTGCCCATGCGGCTCGTGAACCTGCTCTTGATATTCTTTTATAAGCCCCAAATTGTTCTTTTTTGGTTTTGTGAATTGAGTTTTGTTGCAGAATGAATTTTTGAGAGAGAAGAGTGTAGACGATAAATGTGGATTGATTCATGTTGGTCGTAGATTGTTGTGTCCGTATTGCCGTGAAACCCATGCTGGAGTCCAGCCGTGAAATTACGCCGTGAAGCGGGTCTGATTTTTGGTTCAGAAATGGTTTAATTTTTGGAAGAAGAAAAAGATGACGTGGCATGGAGTGCCAAAGTGGCAGGTCAACGTTGCAATTTTACTGACATGGCAGTTATCAACCGCCTGCAACAGGTCATCTGAACCACTTTACAAAAAATAGGAAGTTAAAGATGCAAAACTTTAATTAGGGGGCAAATTCAAAAGAACGTGTAAATCCAAGTGGCTTAGAGGCATTTTACCCAAAAATAAATTACTTAGAGGGTGATTGTATCAACTTTTTAAAAATAGCTCATAATCATAAAAAGATCGTGAGTAATTTTGTGCTTCAACTCTTTTTAAAAAGAAGCGGTTTAATTGTTTGAATAAAAATTTTGATAAAAAATAGTAATATTTAATTTATGTCAGTTCAAATAAACAAATGACTAAAATAATTTTAAAGTTAATTAATAAATTGAATCATGGAATAAATATATGTGTAATTTGAAAAAAAATAAAAAGACATAAATATTTTTTATTTGGTCAAAATATCTCTTTTTTAACTGCTCATGAACTGAAAAATCAGAAACTGAAGGCAACAAGCTCTTTTGTTTTAGCTAATTAGTAAGTGCTTATGATCTATTTTCCGCTCATGGCTGATCCAAACACTCTCTTAGTAAAAGAAGTATTGGAAGCTAACCATAATAAACATGCAACCCGAGACAATGGCCTTCACCCAAATTTTCTGGGCCTAAACATTGCAAAAATAAACCGAATCTTATTGGGCTTATAGGCCCAATGATCCTTTATACCCTTTTACCTTTTCTTCTTCTTCTTCTTCATCGAACCCTGTAATTGTTAACCAGCAAAAACCGAAACTGAGTTCAGACATTTGGCCGCCGGGACGCACGCCATGTCTACTACTGCACCTGGTGCCGGAGCCCAAGTGAAGAGAGTGTTCATAGGAGCAGGCTGCAATAGAGTCGTCAATAACGTCTCGTGGGGAGCGTCTGGTTTGGTCGCCTTCGGTGCCCAAAACGCCGTCGCCGTTTTCTGTCCGGAGGTTACTTCTCTTTCTTCGATTCTATTCAAACCCATTTGATTTTTCAGATCAAAATCACAACTTTCCTTTTTTCCTTTTCTCAGACTGCGCAGATTTTGACTACGCTTCCAGGGCACAAAGCAGCTGTGAACTGCACCCAGTGGCTTCCTAGCAGCAAATTTGCTTTTAGAGGTACATTGATGTCTTATTTTAGTTTCCCTCTAATTCACAATGTGAATTTTGTTTGTTTTTGTAATTAGAAGTGAAGAGGAACACCAATTCTTAAATTTAGCAATTTCCTGTGGAGTAGGACATGAATTTTATTTTTTATTTTTAGTGGAGGATTGTAAAATGTTTGAACATGCTGATCAGAAGAGTTCATATGCTTTGTTTGAGAAGCAGAACGTTTGTTGTTGATATTTTCCTACTGGATTTCTGAAGAGTGTGTTTCACTTTTTATTTTACTACTTAATAGCAAAACAGTTGGAGCAGCATTACCTGCTTTCTGGAGATGCCAATGGTGTCATTATTTTATGGGAATTTTCACTTGCTGACAGACAGGTACATAGCAAGGACTCTAAAGTTTACTACTTTGTTGTACATTTTCCTTCTGCTTCCATAGTTGTTAAGTTTGTCTTATTAGGATTTCAGATTTATGGGGATTTTCACTGGTTAACTTCTTCTTACTAGACACTATAGTACTCCTACTCCTTGAAATCTATGATCTACAGAATGTTGTTTCTTACATTTCATTGTACTCTCTTCGTTTGGCCCGTTTGCAGTGGAGGTGTGTGTTGCAAGTACCAGAATCCCATAAAAAAGGTGTTACATGCATTTCTGGTATTATGGTATCCCACACTGATGCAATATTTGCATCTACTTCTTCAGATGGTACAGTACGCCTATGGGAATTGGCCCTTCCTTCAACTATTGGAGGTGAGTCAAATTACTGACTTATATATTAAGACTATCTTGCTGTTACAAATTTATACTCAATACTGTACCCAGTAATGTATTGTATGCTTGCTACCAACATCACTAAGATGGGAATTTGACACAGTTATAATATACTTGTTCCATAATACCACACTTTAAAATATGCTTTTAGGCTCTTCAGTAGTCATATTGGTTTAAGAAAAATAATTGCAATTTCGGTGCTTCTCTAGTTCAGGACTAGAAAGTTTTCAAATAGGATACACCTAAACCCTAAGCTTATTTATTCTAAACTAGTGGGTTACGTTTTTATGGTTGATGTGAAAATTGTGATGGGCTCGATACTCTGTATTTCCCATTGAGAATCAATCATGCTTGAGAAATGGTTATCATTCTAATAAGATCATGCGTAAACTACAGTTTAAATATTTTATATGGTCTTATTGGTCGTACCACAAAATCTGATGTTATGCATAGAGATTAGCAACTAAGTCCAAATGAAACTGTAAGTTACTTAATGGTTTTCAGATGATATTCTATTGAATTTTGTGAGGTTTCTTACAGATTTCATGGGTGTTATACTGTCTTTCTGCTACATACATAAACAACCTAACTCATTTCCTTAAACTAAGCAGGCCTTAACTCAAAATATATTAGTTTTTTGTCTTAAAACTCCTTGGTAGTCATGTTAAGATGCTTGGTGGTTAATGCCTGATTATGGTAGTTACACAGTACAGAACAAGTGCTAAGCTTGCAGCTATACATGACTTGAGAATCTGTACATTAGCACACAGTATTATGCTGGGTGAGCCCTTATTTGTTTAAGGAATTATCGAAAATGGGGGAATTTCTTTTTTTCTTCAATACGCGGGGAACATTTGATCATGATGCCTCAACCTTGAATGTGGCAGAACTCCGGTCCTGTTTCCTAGTTTTCTCACTTGTACAGTGATGTTTAACCGCCTCTAGTTATATGAGATAGTATTAATAATTATTTTTTGAGTTCTTTATGTAGACATACCATAGTTATTTATGGGGCAAGGCGCACAATGGTGCAAACCCGTTCTGGAGCCACGGCGCGAGGCGCGGCGCATGGCGCGCGCCTTATGAAAATATGGCGCACTTAGACACTAAAAATTATATATATATAATTATCACGCTTAAAAAATATGTAAATAAGTTAAAACTAAGTTTAATATATTTTATAAAAGTCATTATTACGCCAAAAGATCTAAAACTAAAACTAAACGTTAAGGTTTGTGAATCAAACTAAGTTAAAACTGTTTTGTTGCTGCTCGTGCTGCTGTTCTTGGTTTTTTTGTTGCTGATTTCACTACTGTTTACTTACTTTATTTTATTGTTATGGTTTTTTCTTAATGCTGAATTGTGTATTTATAAGGACATTGTGATTTGGAAAGTGAAATTTTAAAAATTTGGAAAGCTCAAAAGTTTGTGGAATATGGAAAGTTGTGATTTAAATTTCCTAATTTGGTTTGAAATCTGATTTCCTCATTTATAGTTTGAATTCAAACCAAACAAAAAAAAAAAAAACCATAATTTCTGATCAATCCACGTGAGGCGCGCCTCACATGGCGCCCAAAAGGCGCGCCTCACATGCTTTGTGGCGCCAGACCTGCGCCTCGGTGCGCCACGCGCCATGGCGCGCCATTTAAAACACTGAGAGATACAATTTTTTTTATATATATTTTCTATATAAGTGGCTTACAAGCTCACAAGATATGATTGTAAGGTGGAATCCAGTGCCATTATTTTGGTCGAAGTTTCACATCTTTGTACATCTTGGACTTAATATCCACTGATCTGAATTCATTTGTGATTATTATGTGATGTTCATACCTAGTGTCCCGGTTACTTTTTCCTTGAAATAAGTAATTAAACATAGTTGTTTGTCTATTGTAATTGAACACTCTGCTTCCTTGTGCTAGGTAACTGTAAACTGTCATGTTTGGACTCTCTCTTTGTTGGTTCAAAACCTATGGTGGCACTTTCATTAGCTGAATTGCCTGGGAATACTGGGCATATAGTTCTAGCTATGGGGGGATTGGACAACAAAGTTTATCTTTACTGTGGGGAGAGGAAAGGAAAGGTATTTAACCATGGAGTTCTACATTTTACAAATTCTTATGTATATATTGGAATGTAGTCATTTTATCAAAAGTAATTTCAGCTATGTTAGTTTATGTGTTCAGTTTGTTCGTGCTTGTGAGTTAAAAGGGCATTCAGATTGGATCCGAAGTTTGGACTTCTCATTACCTTTATCCTCAAATGGTGAGACAAACAGTCTTCTACTAGTTAGTTCATCCCAGGACAAAGGTATACACATATGGAAGATGGTTCTACGAGGTGCTACCAAGGATACATACATAAAAGAAATAGGCCTTGCATCTTATATCGAAGGTCCTATATTTGCAGCAGGGTCATACTCTTATCAGATATCTTTGGAATCTCTTCTAATTGGACATGAAGATTGGGTCTATTCTGTGCAGTGGCAACCCCCTTCAACTACATCTGTTGAAGGCATTGCTTACCACCAACCTCAAAGCATCTTATCTTCATCTATGGACAAGACAATGATGATCTGGCAACCTGAAAGGACAACTGGTATCTGGATGAATGTGGTCACTGTTGGTGAATTGAGTCATTGTGCTTTAGGATTTTATGGTGGTCACTGGAGTGCAAATGGAAATTCAATTCTAGCTCATGGATATGGTGGGTCCTTCCATCTATGGAAAAACATTGATGTTAACTTAGGTGATTGGAAGCCACAAAAAGTTCCTTCTGGGCACTTTGCAGCAGTGACAGATATTGCATGGGCGAGATCCGGCGAATACTTGCTGTCAGTCAGTCAAGACCAGGTATATCTTCCCCACACTTCAAATAGAAGGTTTTGTAAACATATTTACACGATCTTCCCATATTTCAGATGCATGTTGCCATTTTATAAAAATTGCTGCTTTATTTAGAGAATGCTGTTCTAGCTGAGCCATCGTGTTTCCTAGCCTTAGATTCTGGAGCAAATTGCTATCAGAAGTTTCCAGTAAAGACTAAAATGTGCAAAGTATGGTACTTTTTCGCGATAGAAAAGGAGGAAATGAAGTGTTTAACATCACAGTTATCTTGTTACTTTATAGACATCATAAGTGCCATAATTTTTGTTGCAGACTACTCGTATTTCTGCTCCATGGCAAAGTGAAACTGCTGTTAGAGATGGGGAATCGTGGCATGAAATTTCCCGCCCTCAAGTTCATGGTCATGATATTAATTGTGTAACTATTATCCAAGGAAAGGGGAATCATCGGTTTGTCAGTGGAGCTGATGAGAAAGTTGCCAGAGTATTTGAATCTCCTTTGTCTTTTTTGAAGACGTTGAATAATTCTGGCTCTGAGAAATCTAGCTTTCCTGAAGATCTCCAGGTAGATGTTCAGATTTTGGGTGCAAACATGTCTGCTCTTGGATTGTCGCAGAAACCTATTTATGTTAATGGTATCTCTCTCTCTCTCTCTCTCTCTCTCATGTTGGTACCTATTTTCTGTATCTTTTTGTTCTATGTGGATTAGGGGTGTAGTAATTATTTCTATGTGAACCTGAAGTGAACCTCCTCTTTCAATTATTATCTGGGATTGTGTTCTTGTGTTTGCTTTGCTAGTTTTGGAGATTTTGGAATGAGACTTTTGAGGTTAAAGGGATGGTTTACTGCATGTGAAACTCAAGATGTGGCTCCTTACAGCTCTCCTATCTAGCTCAGAACATATTAGATTATGTTTTATCATTAATCTGAATAGATATTCTCCCTTGTTTTAGTGCATGGCTTAAGGGTGGCACCAGTGTTATTGATGGCGCAAGGCGCAATCCTCTTTTGGAGCCATGGCGCTTGGCGCAACACAAGGCACTGACCTTTTGAAGACAAGGCTAAAAATGTATTAAAAATAGAAAAAAAAAACAGTTACTCTAGATATGTAAAAGTAACCATTCTAAAAAACACTCTCCAAAGTCCAATGATAAAACTAATAATTTTCATAGTCATCATTCTTATGGTTGTTGAAGAGGAATGATACGAAACTGGAATACCAAAGTTTTTCTGCATGTAGCATGCATATTTCTGATTACATGTTCAGTTTATTTTATGAACCGAAAAGGCTCAATACATGACACATGAGCAGATGAGCTTTTATCCAGAATAAAAAACTCTCAAATATAACGTAACTTTATATATGGCGCACCTTGCTCCATGCGTTCCCATGAATGATGCAGCCTTTTGCAAATCACTGCACCATGGTCACTCAAGGCGATGAGCATGCACCACGCCTTGCACAACTCAATGGCACAATGGCACAATGGCACATCATGTCACTCACCATTAATAAGGTAGCATCTGGCAAGTACAAGCTCCATCGATGTCCTCACTCTGTAGTAATAGGATTTTCTTACCACTTTGGTGGGTGAAAAAGGTCATCACTCATCAGCAAGTCACTCTGCCATGGGTCTGGACTTTCTATTTGGCAGGAGTAATCATTACACTTGAAAAATATGTTGTCATTCTGACATTTTGACATGTAAGGCACATCCAAGTCAGTATAAATACTAAAAAGTGAATGAAACTTTGTTTACTGGAACACTAGACATGACTTTTGCATTTGGTTTCATGTTCGATAGAAGTGAGTCACTATTTGGTCTGCAAAAGATGACTACCTTTTTTAAGTCTTGCTTAAAACGGCCAATAACATAGATTTTTCGTTGCGTGATTCTATTTGGATCTCTCGATTGATTTCAGATTTCACATGCAATGTTGATCATCATTGCCCAACTTGATTTTATTTGGATCTCCTTTGTGGCATATATATATCATATTTTGTTTTGTTTTGTGCTTGCTAGCTTATTTACTGTCGAATTTACTGTAGTTGTATAAGTGTTTGTCTATGAATTTTCCATATATCCAAAAGAGAAGATAACAAGTGCACTGAAATTTTGGCCGATCAAATGTTTCAACTGGTTTTTCTGATGTACTGTTTCTGGTAATTTTCCTAATCGCTAGCCCAGTGAATTGTTTACATTTAGGCAATATCCATCTCTCCTACACAGTTCTGAAGGTTCCCAGTCTATTTAAAAGAAAACATTATAGTATTTATCTCTGCTAAACTGACTATAACACGATCAATATGATTTGTTATAGTTCTTTCCTTTTCATTGATGTGAAGTTGTTTCGCTATGTTGGTCTAAAATTTAAGGTTAACTATTAAGCATGACACACTTCTTTCTGTGCTAGAATTGAGTTAGTGGCTGTTTACTTTTGCAGCTACCCGAGAGGCCTCAAACAGAAATGAAACTGATGGCCTAGATACCCTTGAAACTATTCCTGATGCAATTCCAGCTGTATTTACTGAACCTCCCATTGAAGATCAGTTGGCATGGCATACACTCTGGCCAGAGTCACACAAACTTTATGGACATGGAAACGAGTTGTTTTCTTTATGTTGTGACCATGGGGGGAAGCTTGTCGCTTCATCATGCAAGGTATAATTCTAATCAGAAAACCTGCACTAACATCAGCTATATTGCCCTTATGCATGCAGCATGGTATACTTGTAGATCTGGAACATGCAGTTATTTTTTGGACGTATTCTGAGTTTTATACATGGGATGCCTGCATTATTTTTATGGAAAAACCATATGCTGCACTATTTTCAGGCACAATCAGCAACAGTTGCAGAAATATGGCTGTGGGAAGTGGGTTCTTGGAAGGCACTTGGTCGATTGCAGTCTCATACCTTAACAGTAACTCAGATGGAGTTTTCTCATGATGATAATTTGCTTTTGGCTGTTTCAAGGGATCGCCAGTTCTCAGTTTTCATCATAAACAGGACAGGTATCCTTTTCTTCTGTTGTGTGTATTGGTTCCCTTGTTACACGTGCTTCCTAATTGGCCTTGTTCACAATAGAACAACAATGTAGGGTTGGTATCTTATTATCAGTAAACACTGTTCTATTGAGGAAAAGAACAAACACGGCATTGATTATTTACACTGTAAAACAAATAATACAAAGGACGTAGATTGGTAGGTAGAAATATAATTCTTCCTTTTCTTGCCGCTGAGATTGAGGGTAAACCATATTCGATAATCAGATCTTTTTTTAGAATGGTAAGGAGGTATTCAAAAGTTTTCAAGGAAACTGTTGTACTCCCTCCATCACACAATGACTGTCCACTTTTCATTTTTTATGAAGATTGAGGATGATTTAGTTAAGAGTTAGATTTTCCCTCTTGTACCCCATGTGCTCTTGCTGTAACAACTCAATAGGTTTTTTCGTACCAATATATCTTAAGGATATTGTTGATAATTCATTCATAACTAACCTAAATAGAAAGTGGACACTTATACTGGTACAATATTTAAAAGAAAGTTGACAATTATTTTGGGATGAGGGCAGTATTGACATTACAAATATGGATAAAATTTCCCAAGTTAGATAGAAGGATAAGATGTAGAGTTCCTAGAACGTCAAGAAGCACTGCTGCCACTAGACTCACTGCTACCTCTTCTTTCCTGTTGCGTCACTGCCATTTCTCGTTCATTTGACAGTACATTGTTATCTGAGCTGCTACTTATATTACAATATATTGCCTCATCTAAATTGTTCATTTAGAATTAATATCTTCCTTGTAAGTCACTTTCTTCGAAAATGTTTATAGCTCTTCATTTTTATTCGAAGAATAGGAAATCATAAAAAGAAGAACCCTATCATAAAACAAAATACCGACTCAATGGAATTGATTTATCCCATAGGTTGTCTTTGATCCGGAGAATCCTGAATGGGTCAACCTTTCAAACTACTGCCCATGAAGATTTATTTGGATTTCATGATCATGTTGGATTGTTATTTCTATTACTGTTGCTCAGTCTTGCGTGAATATTATTGTAATAAGACATTAATAAAGTTTTCTCTCCAAATCTGCTTAGGTGAAGGCAACGTCAGTTACCAACTTCTAGCAAGGCAAGAAGCGCACAAAAGAATAATATGGACTTGCTCTTGGAATCCTTTTGGCCGCGAATTCACAACAGGATCACGGGACAAGACAGTGAAAATCTGGGCAGTTGAGAAGCAATCTTCAGTCAAGCTGCTCATGACGTTGCCACAATTCAACAGCAGTGTCACAGCCCTATCTTGGCTCGGTACTGACTGCAAGAAAAATGAGGGACACCTTGCTGTTGGAATGGAAAGCGGACTCATTGAACTGTGGAGTCTTTGTATCAGAAAAAATGATGATAATGTCACAACAGCAGGTGCAGCTGCTGCTCCCATTGCACGTCTGGATCCACTCATGTGCCACGTCTCTGCAGTGAACTGCTTGGCATGGAAACATCCCGAGAAGGACGAAGATTGTAGGACCATGCAACTTGCGTCATGTGGAGCTGATCATTGCGTGCGGGTGTTTGAAGTGAATTCTGATTAATATTCGAAGGCATGAATGCAAGCTTAGTTTGTGGCGTGAAATTCTACGGCGATGCTTTGCAGGACCTGGCAGATGTATTGATTAGTTAATTCCTTGGTAGACGGTTGTGCTCTCAAAAATGCCACCAAACTGGTGACACGCCTACCTCTCGCGCTGTGATATCTTGACAATCTCGCAAAACTGTCAATGAAAGGTGGCAACTTGCGGAAGCTGAGACAATAGAGCTGAGGTAATGGTAATGGAATTCAAATATGGCCAGTTAATGGATTGTGACATTTATACAATGTTTATGAAAAGCTAAGAGAGAAACAGTGGGTGAACATACATTATTGTTGTATTGTAAGTTTAGTCTTTTTTGAGGTTTTAGCAGGAAGCAAATTGCGACCAGTCTCTGTTTCAAGATTGAATGTTGAACCAATCCTATTCCTATTTCTGGATATAATTGTGACAGAAGAGAGTCAACTTTCCTGTCTTGTTCAAGGTAGGACAAGTTACAATCTGATCAAGTATACCATAATATTGGATCAAAACAACGCTACATGTGTAATATATTTTATAAACAGAAAGCTCTGCTCAAAGATTTCATGGGAGAGTGGTGTTAGTAGTTGATGTGAAAATTTAAATAGGGATACAACTAAATAAATGGGATCAAACAAAGAACTTTTAATTCATAATCCATTATTCAAAATATGCTGTAGATCACTGACATATGAAGCAATATCTCGAAAACCAGGCACAAACCTCGTACATTTATACATAGTTAATGTTGTAGTTAGATAATAAAACACGGAATCTAAAGCACTGAGTAGTCACATGAAACCAGTCGTACATTTATATAAAATGTATGGCCTTTGGACTTTACAGTTAAACAAATTGTGATAATAATATACTATTGTTTCTCTCAATTTGCACGAACTCTGGAGTGAGAGCATATTATTATTCAGTTTCAACAAAGGCAAGTCTACATTCAAAAACAGCCTAAACTTCATTCCACCTAATTTCTTTGATATGGATTTTCCATTCCTCTTCTTCTTCATTGACCGACTCTAAAGAAGCAACAGAGATTCCCATAATACCATGTCACAGCAATAGATGCTTATTAACAAAACCACAACAGCAAGTACATGACTACCTTGTAAGCACATTCCTTCCATGATATATTGAATAGTATTTCTCTCTCATCTTTCCAGCTTCAGTTACAGCTGCAAAAAGAAAACAAAGATGATTTTGGCTCAAGAGACAGCAAGAAAGAACAAGCCCCATGGCCCCATATGTGTGTGTGTGTGTGTTTGTTCCATCATCCATGCACTCTTATCAGACATGGACATTTATTGTATCATAAACCCTTGAATGAAAGCATTTAATGCAAAGGTCTTGCTACCTGTATACTAACATTTATTCAGTAAATGGCATATGAACTGCATAAGCACACAATAATTAAGTTTGAGGTTTTACAGTATAATCCCTGAATTTGTTTCCTATGACAATAACCACAACAATCTGATGAGAAACAAAAGGCAACCATAGTTCCTTATTATATCACAAATACATATCACAAACCAATATTAATAATAAGACAGACTAATAAGAAAAAAAAGATAAACCAAACCCATTGCTTCAAAATTGTTTCTTCTTTCCAAACTAGTTTATATTGCCTGTGAAGTTCTGATCTGTTGCTTCACGGCGTCGTTGGGATGTTGAGCAGAAGAACCATCTGGCAAGACTACGGCTGCAGCCCCTGTCATCGTTTGATACTGAGCTGCAGAAATTGTGGGTGCCAAGGGCTGAGTGTAGTATATCTGGGCATGGGCATGGGCATGGGCAGGATCCGCATATTCATAACCATAATTTGCAGGAGCAGAAGTGGGGGCAACGGATTGAGATGGATATTGCATCTGAGAATATCCGACATATTGCTGTTGTTGTTGCTGTTGCTGATGCTGACTGGAAGGTACTTGGACTAATTGGGTAGCCCCCGCAGCTGCCGTTCTGTACATACCCCCAGCCAATTCAGGTTTAGCCATAGGCGCATTTCTCATGGGGTTGTAGGCAGCAGGAGGCTGAACCAGGGCAGGACTGGGAGGTGTTTGGGGGCGACTAGAAGGGATGGCAGTGGGAGCTTCGTTGATATTAGGTTGCTGCATCGACATGTTGTACGCTTGGCCCGGTCTAGCAGGCATATAATAGACCGGGTACTGCTGATCAAGCTGCTGATGATGGTGGTGGTGTTGCTGCTGCTGGGAAGGATATACAGGGTAATAGGCTTGCATTGGCACGCCTGCTGGGTGATGTTGAATATAATGTGCACCAGGGTGGACAAACTGTTGTTGCTGAGGCTGCTGCTGCTGTTGCTGTTGTTGTTTCTGGTGGCGGTCAT
>JAYMTA010004837.1:0-12148 GCA_036897625.1 Pelargonium cotyledonis
GTTGTTCTTGATGTGTTGTTCTGTCTGGTGCCTTTGGCAGTTCTTGAGACTAGTGGTGTTTCTACAGGTTTAGAAATCAGCGATGTATGGCTAGGGTTTGCTTTGATTTGTACGTCCATGTCTGGTTTCATTGAGTACGTTAGGTTACCTGATGTATTAAATATTTGATTAATGAAAGTGTTACCGTTTAAAAAAAAAAAAAAACTATATACATATTGTTTGTGGTCATATTTCATGATTATTGCAAGTCATGCCAATAATAGCATTAAACCACGTGTGGAATGGAACTAGACAATTGCCAGTATATGTATCATATGCTTTAACACATGCAACAATCTTGTCCGGACACAACATATATTAACATTTTACTTCTCAGATTTCTGACTATAATAACAAAACCCATATCCACACGCCTCATATTCAACCTCAGATTAATGTTCATAATCATAAAAAGTCCCATATTGTTGCATATATACATCTAGTTTATAAAATATGAGAAAGATTCAATGTTTTCACATTACTACACAGAACACAGAGGCCAAAGAGATTGACTCAAACATGGAACATGGTCCTGTTTGGTCCATGTTAGGTTGATCTTCTAACACACCTTTTCAAACATGGAACATATATGGTCCTGTTTGGTCCATGTTTCAAGGTTCTTTTGATCCATCCACAAAAAAGGACTAATTAACTACAGACCAAGATGAATGTTAAAATGCAACAAAAGAAAAGAAACACCTATGTTGTTTTCCTTGTACTTTGTATCGAGGAATCATATATAAGAGAAAGCAAACAAACATATAGTAACAAATCAATAAGTTGGTGTAGGCATCTTTTTTGGCAGATCAGGCAGCTCCCTTGTTTCATCATTAAGCACCAAAACTGCTTCTTTTATGGATGGCCTGCTGCTATAATCCGGATTAGCACACCAAAGCCCGACCATCAGCAACCGTTTCATTTTATCTTCACCAAACTCTCCGCCAAGTCTCTGATCCGCTGCCCCAGCAATCTCTCCTCTTCCATAGAGCTTCCAAACCCATCTTACAAGAACTTTTTCATGTTCCAAAGGTTTTCTTCCACAAGCTACTTCCAGTGCAACCACTCCAAAGCTGTAAACATCCTATTCCTTACTGGCTTTGCCGGTTGTGGAGCATTCAGGAGCCATATAGCCCAATGTCCCAGCCAAAGCAGTGGCGTGCAGCCATTTCTCGTGGTCCACCAGCCTGGCCAGCCCAAAATCTCCCACCTTTGGACTAAAACTCGAATCCAATAATATGTTACTAGGTTTTATATCCCTATGCAGCACGTACTGAGTCAGTTCTTCGTGCAGGTAGAGCAGTGCCTCGGCCAAGCCTACAACAATGTTATACCTCAACTCGAATGGCAGCATGCTCTTATACAGATGATCATGTAGAGATCCATTTGACATGAACTCGTACACGATAAGTAATTTTCCTTTTTCGTGACACCACCCAACGAGTTTCACCAAATTTTTATGAATTGATTGACTAATGGTCTTCACTTCCGCAGCGTACTCCTTCAGTCCTTGGCTAGAGCCCTGGGACACTCTCTTCACAGCAACATGGAGCTCCCCCAATTTTCCTTTGTAAACGTCCCCAAACGCTCCCCCACCAAGCTTCTCTTCTTCCTTGAAGTTGCTTGTTGCTTGGGCCAGTTCATCGTATGAATACTTCTTAGGCCCTATGCTAATTTTGAATTCGTCATCCATTGATGCGTCAATTTGTTCTTCATCTACATGATTTCTGTTGCTAGGCCCGCCTTCCTCCATTTGTCCATCCCTAACTTCCTCATCACGAGACTGATCATTATTCCTATTGTAATTAGGCTCCGTGCTTGTATCCACTTGGCCATCTCTTGCCAGCTGCAGATCACCATCCCCTCCATTTCCATTGGTGCTACCAAGGTTCGTGCTCGTATTGATAGATTTGCTTGTGCTTTTCTTCTTCTTGTTCCTTCTAAAGAAACACCAAATGATGAAACCCAAAACGAGTCCAACAGCCAGCATCTCCAATATTATTCCTATGTAATTAACATTCGAACCAGGCGCTGGCGTTGGGGGATGAGAATTGGGGCTGGGATTAGGATTGGGAGTGGGAGCTATATATAGGGTGGAATTGAAATACCAAGACTGGATGGTATGGAGCTCAAAGCAACTTCCTGTTGAAGCTGAGAAGCCAAAAGCAACATTTTCTGGCAAGATACTTGCCAGATCAACTTGATAATCAAGATACTTCCGGAATTTGGTGTTGCTATTGTTACAATACCCAGTGAAGACTACACTGAGATAATTGGAAGCAGAATCATAGCTAATCCAAGCTTCATTTTCTCTCCCTGTCATAACACTATTACACCAACCAACTTGAGCACAAGATTTCAGAGAGTTTATGTCAATACCTACATGCTCGTAGTTGGGGTCAAAGTCGTTTGAAAATGTATCGAATTCCACAGCAAGGAAAATGTGGTTTGAGTTGTGAATCTGGTCTGCTCTCAAAAGGCCAAGACCGCCTCCTTTGGCTTCATCGATATTTGGTAGATCCTTGTGTGCTAGAAAGAATGTCATCCCATCAGCATGAGGAGTGGTGTTGAGCGAGTTGATGATGAATGTGAAGTGAGTGGTGAAGTCTGCCACTTTGCCAGAGGCTTTGTCCCAAAGGGGCAGTAAATCGGGGTATATAGCTCGGCCACTGCTGTTCAAGGGGATCTCGTCTATGTGGTTTTTTGTCAGCTCAATATGTCCGCCTTCTGATGATATGGAAGCATCTCCTTGCATTACTATATCGCCCCCATTTGTATGGAAGGAGGTGTAGTTGAAGGACAATGAAGTTGCGCGTGGAATGATCATAATGAGAATTAGGAAACAGTAACAAAAGAAGAGAGGATCTGCAAGAAATTTTGCATTTGATGAGTAGTATAAAGAAACCATGAGGAGCTATATTTGATATACGATGTGCTCAGTGCCTGACATAAGCTCACAGTGAGCTTGATTTTATAAGCCAAGGCACAAGTTTATTTTCTTGTTTACATATTTAATATGACATTGAAACATAGTAATTGTCAAGAGAATGGCATATAATTAAGCCAACATTTTCTTGACAATGGTACATGTATATAATACAAAAAAGGTCGGATCATGAAACCCAATGAAATGAGGGTCCTCCCTTGCCACGTCATTTCTTTGATGAAGATGGGATAAATTCATGTGATTACTAAGTAAATGTATCTACCAAGTACATAACTGTCATGAAAATCCATATCAGCAGATTCTAAAGAAACAGAAAAGTTGCATCAATGAAAACAAATAGAATTTTGAATGGGGGTCCAACCGCTTTCCATGTCATTTCGTTTAATGACTTATGGGTGAAGCCAAAATTAAAATTTGCAATGTATCTACATAAGCTAACAGCCATACAAATGATAATGGAAAGAGACCACCTTACCTTATCATTTTCATTTCCTTTTGCTCAAACGTACGGGTTGATACACCAAGAGGAGCTTGCTCGATCTAATCACCAGTACTCGCATCAGCTGCTGGCAGCCTTGTCATGACATGAAAATAACACCTGGATCAGTAACAAGGCAATTGATGCACAGTTGATATGAAAGAGACATCAGGCAGCTGAAGACAATGATAAAGCCAAGAACTACTAACTCTTATACTGGCTGTAGACTTTGACAATGATGTTCTGAAGGAAATAGAAAGAGGCATATAAGAAATCAGAAACTCCACTCCAAACAGCTCTTCCCCAGTATATTTGAAGACTATCAGACAAAACATTAATGTTCTAATTCAATTAATCACAAGTGATATGAAAACATATTTCTCAATGGTTTCAACTGAAGCCTATCATTTCCCTGCTTCAAGTGTTCATTGACGGATGATGAAACCAGAAATTTACCAACCATTGCTGCTGGAACAATTGACAGTCACTCCACTTCATAAGTCTCAACATTACAATTTATTTTCATTCCTCAAGTCCAAATCTACAGCATTTGTTTCTAATCGAGAGAGAATGAAATGTGTAGCACAGATTTGAAATATGACGGTAACCAAAATGGATAGCTTCTTTTTTTTACAGTTATACAGCCTCAGAATGTGCAGAATCTATAAAAGAATGAAAGCATTACAGACTTATATATGAACAGCATCTACTGGGAGAGACGTTGTCCTGTGAAGAGAGTGCGGAAGTAACAAACCACTATAGAAACTCTTGGCAGTGACAATATCCTCTGCACTTGGGGACAATGTCGCCTCAGAATTCCAGCCCTTTTCAGTTTCTGTGTTGAGGAAGCTCTTGTTCACTGAAGAACAGACCTTGGAATGATGATGCTTGCCGTCATCACCTTCTAGTGGGCTCAATACCGAAGATGTGAAAACCCCACGACCTGTTTTGTGGTCTTTGGGGACGCAGTTTGTAGTTCTTGATGCAAGTCCCAGTTGTTGGTCTCTGACTTCCCTCAATTCCATCAGGTATTTTGCTTTTAGCCATCTCAATTCCCGCTGGATTTCATTCTCATAATTGTCCAAGGGATCACGGTAGAATGGAGTTGATGGGAAAGATGGGCCATCTGCAAGATGATGTATAAGATTTCTTGCACTGGATACTATTCTGTCTTCCAGTTTTATCTCTCTTTCATCCTTTGCAGAGACTGATTGGTGCAACTTTTCATAGTCTTCATCAGAATGGCTCTGCCCGGACCCCACAGAACTATGCTCGCGGCTTTCATGCTGATCCCATATTTCCTGGTAATGCAAACAGTCCGATTGGCTTGATACATTTGGAGCACTATCCGTCACATGATGCTCGGACTCCTCAGCTTGGTATGTAATCTCCTCAAACCGGCCATGCATTGAAGCACATCCCTGCCTACAGCATTGAATGTTTTTGACGCCTGACTTGTTTAAAAAAAATTCCATAAGGGAACCGTTAGAGGTGTGATTGGAAGCACAATTGTGACATAAGCCTTGATTTGCAAAGCGAGGTGTTTCTTCTATTCCTGGCCCTGGACTCCATTCGGGCACCAACAGAGCAATTTCCCCATCTATCATGTCTGCTATCTTTATTACGTCTTGATCAGTAATATCCAGCTCTGCAACCATCTCAGTTGCCACACTTAATGCAGTGTCAGAGTCTATGTCAAATGGAAAATAAATATTACGGATACGACCTGCAAAGTCATAGAATCACAGATATAAATGACATCTATATTCAGAACGAGAAATAAATAATTCGTGGAAGTACCGAAATACATTTATGGAGAAAAAATTGTCCAACCTTCTTTATCTGCTATTCTAAGTCTTAAGAATATGTCACCATCTTCTCCTGTTTTTCCTTTAATACTAATATCAACATCAGCAGAATATTCATCATCATGGTGCTCGAAGAGTTCAATCCCAGTTGATTCAATCTCAACAGGATATTGATACCCCCATTCATTATGAGTGTCAAAACCAAAACCATTAGAGTATCCATTAAAAGAACTACTGCTATTATGATAGTCGAGGTACGATTGCCTTAAGAGAGGACCTATATCATCAGGTTTTCTCCCACAGTCTAGTGGTCTCAAATCAGATTCGCAGTTGTCCAGTTGGAGGAAAGGATCATTCAAAAGCTCCCTTGCTGAGAGCCTAAGGGACACGGTTGCCAAGCATTTATCAACAAATTGTCGCACTTCAGGGTCTGTTACTTTGTAAAGAGCATCAGGCTTTTTACCCTAAAAAACAAAAGGAAACAAATGGAATCTAATTTTATTACTGAAAAGGAAATTATCAGTTAACAGAGAAAAAGAATCAGATAGAGAATCCTCTTACCAACATAACTTTCTTATAGATCTGAGCAGGATGGGTACATTCACTATATGGATATTCAAATGTGACCATTTCCAATACGCACATTCCAAAAGAATAAATGTCAACTAATTCATTGTACGCCTCTTCATACACTTCTGGAGCCATGAACTCAGGGGTACCTAAGGGAGAAAAGAGTGCCGAAAACACATGAACATCACACTACACAATTGTCCCTGGGTCTGTTCAATCTATAACAATTCTAAAAGTACAACATGTTGCCAGCATTTCAGATGTAGAACGAATGACGAATTAAGGTGAAACTAATGATAACCCCACTAAATTCCGTTCAAGCTGCATTGATTTGTAAAGAAACTTCATAGGAGTTGAATCAGTATAGCATACCAACACAGTGAGCAGCATGTGATTTCTTGAGGATTGCAGCAAGGCCAAGATCGCCAATCTTCACTTCCCCCTGGTTCCCATTGATAAATATATTGTCACACTTGAGATCTCGGTGAATCACAGGAGGGTCGTGGCTATGTAGATAGTTTAGCCCTCTCAAGATCTGTCTACACCAATGCTTCACTGCTCTAATGTTAACTCTCTTGTGCTTTAGCCTATATCTATTGAATACAACAGCAACAAAAATAGAAAAATCAGAAAGCTAAAAGACTCAAATCACAGGATCAACATGAACGGATCATGGAATGAAGGAATCTTATAAATAAAAAGACTGACTGTCTCAGTGTCCCAGAAGTGAACATCTCAGTCACAAAGTTAATATTCCTTTTGGCAGTGTCAACCCAAGACGAGTAGAACTTCATAATGTTCTCATGCTTCAGAGTCTTCAGTAAATGGATTTCACAGTAAAGCCTCTCAAGATCTTCAGGGCTCTGCAGGAAATCATAGAGCTTGACCTGGTTCCAAGCAACCTCAATCCCCTCGTACTCATCGAATGCTCTATAACTGCATCATTACCAATATATATATATATATATATAAACGCATCAAATTACAAATCTACCAAGTACCCATCTGGGCATCTCATCTAAAACGCACATAAACGGCCAAAAGAGTTCAAATTGAAAAGAAATCTGAAATGGGCATCTGAGAAATCAAATCACATAAAAAAGCTCAAATTTCGATGAAATCTGAAATGGGTACGCAAATTGCTAAGCGCAAAGAAGAGAGTGAATCCATACACTTTTTTTGAAGCTCCCTTGCCCAGGATTTCATTGTACTGCAATAAACAAACAAACATAATCGAACCCAGAAAATAAAAATCAAAACTTGAAACAGACAGGAAAGAAAGGAAGAAGATAGAGAGAGATGTGTACTCTGCCATATCTTCCAGTTGGATCAACTTCGACGAACTCGGAGCAATCTGGTTCGGTTCCAGCGAGACCATTCATGGTTTCGGGAAGGCTACTACTTTTGTATAGTTCGTTCGTTTCCTAGTGATGATTAGCTTTTTATGTGACGGAAAGGTACGATTCCAACTAAAGTATTGTTTTTATCTCAAAACCTTAAAGAACGAAGATGGAAGAGAGAGATGATCAATAATTCACATGACGAGATCAGACAGTGAGAGAGAGATAGGAGCGAGAGAGAGAAGACAATTATTAAAAGGACTGCCGTGTTTGGCAACTAGGCCACCTCATTTTCTACACGCTTTTTTTTTCTGCACTTTTTCCTCCTATTTTTAGATTTTTTACTAACTATACCATCTCTTTGTAGATTTTTATTAGGTACATTTTCTTAAATATTCATGTAATATCTACTACACTTTACTCACATTACATCACAAAGTTTCTGATTTGATTTTTTTTTTTCCTTTTTCATGTTGGTGGAAAATTGCAAGCTCACACAATTGAGCATGAAAGTAACAATCTTGCAAAATAACCAAATGTTCTGATAGATGATTCCAAAGAAACTTGTTTTCCTATTTTTCCAAGATTATATGGAAATTTAACTATGCTTCTTCTACAAATCAAACTGTCCTTTTACTTGAAATTTTCAGGGAACAAGGGTATACAAAATTTGAACTGATTCTCTGTCAATCCAATCTCACATTGGTCATCAATTCATGCACACTAACACTACTATTATCCAATCCACTTTTCAGCCAAGCACAGTTGCTTATGTCTGCGGCTATCGATGCCAGTTCGTAGCTTGGAAACGATGGGGGCTCTGAGAACTCCACAAATTCCGGCCCCAACAAGGAGTTTGGCCTGCGACTGAACTGAGGGGCGCAGCAACCGTGCCCACATTGTTTAGGAACCGACCGCTCGTCATATATTCCTTCAAGCAATTTGCAGATCCCAACCTCTGGCTTGGATGCTTGAATTAAGGGGGCATGCACTGGAACAGACCTTCTGCGTCGCAACAAAGATTCTGAGCTTTCTACTGGAGGGTTATATACACTTAGTGCACTGATACGTGCTGCTGGGCGGAAAAGAGTGGGTGGGTCTTTCACTTGGTGACTGCACGGGTCCCCAGCCGGAGCCCTGATTTCATTCTGATCATCCATGTTTTCATGAGAGCTGACATCTTTCCCGTCCAAAGATTTAAAGGAACTGACATCCCCACATGATAGAGTTTCTTCAGAGGACGCCATTGTTTTGTCCAAGCTAACACTCTCCCCCATATTGCTGGGTTCTGACTTAGACCTTTCAAGCTCCATGCAACGGCGCCTCAGGGTGGAATTCCAGTGGTTCTTAATGGCATTATCAGTCCGCCCCGGTAGAAGCCTTGCAATTACTGCCCATTTGTTACCGTGATTAGCATGGGCTGCAACTATGATTCGATCCTCCTCATCTGCAGCAATATTTTCTATCGTTAGTCTAAATCCTCAGAATCCAACGTAACGAATTATACAAAACTCCACAATCCAGAATCCAACACGCGAACCATATAATGTCAAAAGTTTGATTTTAACAGGTTATATGGATGTGCATTTTACTTAATTTCAACACGTGAATGAACATCCCTCCAAGCTGTAGGTCTGCCTGGAAGGGGCAACAAATAGAGATTTTCCTTTGTTATCCACCAACACTTCATGAACATCAGACATGTGTTCCATCACCATTTGGAATCATAGATGAATCGGCAATTTATATGGATGTATGCAAATACACAGATTGTAGTTACACAAATAATAAATGCACTTGTCGTATTAAGAAAATTCAACAATGTGATCTGAGTACACTTGTCAAGACCACAATGCCACACACATGTTAAATAGGCAAGACACTGAATGCACAAAAGTCAATTATGACTACAAGTATACGACACCAAGTCACATAAGATAATGATTAGATCATTTCATGATGATGCACATATTCATATTCATATTCATATCCATTAGTGCACGTCACTTGGTTAAGTAATCATAATAAGACAACATAAATAGAAAGCATGTTATTGGATCTCAGCAATCTAATAAAGCCCTTACCCAAATACAATAAAGCAAGAGAAATGAATTCATTGTTTCTGTAACAATCCATATGGAATTAAATTGCTACAGAATTCAACTGTCTGAAATTAAACTACGATAAATGTAATTCAATCATGTTTTGTAGTTTGGAGCAAAAAAGAATTCAATTGAATCTAGTAAATTCCCAATAATGCCCTTACTCAAACAATCATTAAGTAAGCTAAATTTAAATTGAGGGAAACGCCAGCTCTTTATTTGCCCTTGCCAAGCAGCCATCTAGATTTGATTTGCCCATGTAAATTCAGTTTATCTTCCAAAGCTCCAATCCTCAACTAAATACTCATTTTCATTGGAAGGGCAGGTCAGATTGCAGGTTGGGATAGGTTAAATCAAGCCCCAGAATTGAAAAAATGAGGAAGAAACTAGGATTGACAGAGGGTAAATAGACAATTTTTCATTTAACAAGACAAGACAAAATGAACTCCCACACAATATGACCAAACTAGTCGAATTTCAAACTCATCTGGAAGTTGCCTGTAATCAGGCTTCAAATGACTTCTTTAGATTTTTTTTTTTTTTTTTTTTTTTGTTTCCAAACAATGGAATCAGCAGGAACTCGGTTAAAATTGAATTGACTCACTCCTTTAATAGTTTCCCAAAAAAAAAAAGTGTAACTGAATAAGACATTCCAATATTTAACTTATGTTTGAGTCTTTAGTCACAATATACTATTTCCATCCCAAAATGAGTGTCTTGGTTTCCACTTTGAGAAAAATTAAGGAGAAGTTAGTGTTCTATATTTCTTCTTGTGTGCCCAATGACATTTGTTGTAACAACAGGGCATTCATTTTGGGACAGAGGGGGTATTACTAAAAACAGGTAGAATGCATGGTCAGATTTAAGGGTAGACAGAGATGACCTAGAATTTATATTTAAGTAGCATTTGTTTTAACCAAAAAAAAAATGTTCAAAAATGGGAATGAAATTCTCATTGTTAATGTTTGGATAAATCCAAAAAATAAAATAAAACAAATGCTACCTTAGTGAAACAGAAGTTAAAGTAACTATTTGGATTCTCCAATATCACCCCTTTCAAACATAATACACAAACGGGGTTTGCGCCATTGTGCGCCTTACACCATAAATAACTATGTCCAACCCCCAACACCCTACTAACAAAAAAAAAGGATCCCACAATTTAGTGATATCACCAAAATCATCTGCACATCTCTCACCATAATAAAATTTAGGATAATAAGCAATTACCAAAAGAGTGTTGGTAGAAGTCTTAACAAATCTTTCCACCAACACAACTAAAACCATGTTTCAGATTTTGCGCCAATTTCAGGGGTGTATGATGTGGGTCTACCTTGTACACATGGTGAAGCATTGTAATTGTTTCCAGTGCATCCAAATCAGTTTATGAAATTTGAAAAGTTTTTCATGAAAAATATCATTTTCCTTACTTAAATTCAAGTGTTCGTCACGAGGAAAATCACTTTCCTTTTCTAAGACAAAAAAAGAGAGTAACACCTGATCCTGAAAAAAAAAAAAAACATGCCTATGTTTTCTCAAATCTGAAATATCAGCAATAAACACTAAGCACCACCACCAATGTCTGAAAATCCAACAGCATACCAAACCAGAATTTTAAGTATATTTCAGTGAAATGCAAGAGTCATCTTATGCAGTGGAGTGGGTAATCCTAATCGGTTTCAGCAACACTAAATGAAATAACTTGGTTTAGGATCGTCCCTCTAATCTTCACTCAGATTTTCAATAACACAAAAATTTGCAAACATAAAACCCAGTGTGTTTCTCAATTAAGTTTTGTAGTACAAAGAAAGATCATGACACTTGCACAAATTCAAACATGCAAAACCTAAAACTCATCAAACTGACAAAATTGGAGCCTTGTTTCCAATCCAAAACAAAAACAGATCAAAAGTTAAAACATTTCAACAACCAATTCAGAATTAACAGGAAAAACAATGAAAATTGAAATTCAAAAAACGACAGATTTTAAAAATACGAGGTTGATACCAGTAAAGGGCTTGCGCTTGACGGCGGGGTCAAGCTGATTGCACCACCTCAGCCGGCACGACTTGCCGGATCTCCCGGAGATTCCGCGCGCGATCAAGCTCCAGTTCCTGGCGCCGAACTTGCTCACGAGCTCACTGAGCACCGTGTCCTCTTCCGGCGACCAAGGTCCCTTGATTCTGTCCCGGCCCGCTCGACCGCCGCTGCTTCCCCCAGCTTCTCCGGCAGCCGCCGAGGCGTCGTCGTCGCTCCCGTTTCCACCGTCGTCGGCGACGACTTTTGTGTCCTCCATTTCTCTATCGGTCTCCATGTGAAGCTAGGTTTCTGTGTTGGACACGACCAACTGGACTTAACTGAGACTGGACTTTGTTCGTTGCTTCATGCTTTCGTGAAGACAGTAGTAGAAGACTAGATTTTAGTACGGAGTCTTCGGAATTCCCCTTTTACCCCTTCTTGTTCGTTTATTTACCTTCTTAAACACCTAGCCCCGTATAAGTAAGTTCATTTCAATTAATCACGTAGAAGTAGCCACTTAACGGAATCTATTAAGTTTTGGATAAAAAATTCACCTCTCTCATCACATGTTTTGCATGTGACTTTTTATTTTTTTGTAAATTCCTAAACTACCCTTCTTAATAATATATCCAAAAACATTGGATGATTCCAATGCCGAAAACTTCAAATTTTTAATGATTTCGACACTAAATTCCAGATTCCAGCTAGTTATGCAGATTCCAACCAAATTTTTTATTGTTCAATTTGAAGTTTATTTGATTTGTTTTTTTTTTCATTGTTATTAAAATATCATAATTTAACAAATAATTTCACAAAATTTCAGCAACACTAACAAAATCAAACTACAA
>JAYMTA010004838.1:0-12146 GCA_036897625.1 Pelargonium cotyledonis
GAATCACACTTAGTTACAACCTAGACTGAGAACTAAGAGACCTGAATTGGCCTAGAAATCCGTGACAAATCGGGTCCTACATCGCTGATCTATCTCACCTTGGGGTGTCCCCAAACAGAATAAAAGAAACAAAAACAAACCCTAAGTAGCAAATCAGATCCTGACAACACAAACCCTAACGCGAGATCCAAGCCGGCTACAAAGGCAAAAACCCCGCCCCCACCTCGGAGCCGCACCCATGACCCCCACCAAAGCAGCAGCTGCTCTGGCCAATCTCCGGCTTACTCTCCAAAGCGGGCCGACTTACCTTGGCCCGCTTGTCCTAGCCCTTGCTTCGCTCGCCCCACATCCTCCACCTCCTCCACACCATCCACCGGGACTTCCAGTACCACTTCTCCCAACTTCTCATCCCTTATGGCCAGTAGTTCCATGCCTCGTACCAGATCTGTCTTCAACCCTTCACTCGTCGCCTCCCCTACTCCCGTTTTCTACCACTGTCGTCGAAACCTTCCGCCTCTACTAAATGACCAGCCACAAAAGCCACGAACCCTAAATGCTCTGTCGCCGTCGTCCAACTATAGTAAGGCACGTCAGTTTCGTCACCACCACTGCCAAACGCTACTCCAAAACCCTAACGCACGCACAAAGCGGGAAAGACCACTTCTTAATCTAGGAGGCTCCTGTGGCCGAGCCGCCGAAAAGGAACGACAGATTGCGGCTAGGGTTTTAGTTTTCACTGCTTTGTTTGTTGGTGTGTGGCGTTCTATTAATCCAATTGTTCGCAATGTAAATCTTACACAGTTTTAGAACAACATATATGTATGAAAGTCATAAATTTAATTTAAATTAATTTCACAAATTGTTTTTTCTTTCAAAATAGGATTAAATTTGTAAATGATCATCCAACAATACAGTCTCATCATGTTTGATCCTCCAACTTTTTTTAATTATCATTGATCCTCTAACTATAATTTTTGCCCGATTTAATTTTCAAACTTTATTTTTAATTATTAATAATTCTCCAACTACTCTATTCGCACAATCTATCAATTTTCATCTATTTGAGTATTACATATTCTGAAAATATTAGTCACCTGATTTGAGATTTATTAATATAAAAAGTGACTTAAATGCTATATGAAAAATGTGAAATATATACACATGATTTCACATGCTTCCTTAGACATTATGTGAATGGCTAGCAATATAGCATATTTTTTTTTGCATTAGGAGTGAAATTTCAGCTTTATTATTATCATATACTTGAGTATTGACGCATATTATCAGAAGTATAGTAAATGTTTTATGTAGTTAAAATTTACTCCCTCCGTCCTAAAATGAGTGTCTTGTTTGTCTAATTTTTTTTTTCTCAAAATGAGTGTCTTGTTTCTATTTTTATGTTATTATATTAGTGTTCTTCCAATATTACCCTTATCACTTATGCACATGGGCAAATCTGCACATGGGTGTATATGGAGAAAGTGAGGGTTATATTAGAAATACACTAAATTATCTTATAATTCTTAATTTTTGTAAAAAATGGAAACAAGACACTCATTTTGGGACGGAGGGAGTAATAGATTTCTGTGCCAAATGTAAAATTTTCGAACAAAAGATTATTTATTTATTCATTATTCCAATATTCATTTTCATAATTCCACATATTTACACCTCAATCTAGTTTTATCTATATCCATCACAATTTTCATAACACTCTTTTACATTCAACTTCTCCCAATTTCAAAGTAGACTTACAAAACAAGTTCTAAATAGGATAATTACATATTGACCCATTATGGTAACCTTCTATTTCAGTTGACACTTTTGAACTAATTTTTACAATTTTTTACTATTTTATGGTTTTGAGAGTTTTTTCATCAGTTATATTTGACGAAAAATTACATTGTTTGGTCATGTGTCCAACACATGATCAATTTTTTTTGAAATCTCCAAAATGTCATTCACTTTACCCATCTTCTTCAACTTAATTTCACCTAAAAATTCATAAATCCACCATAAACTTCATGAATTCACAGAAAAATTTATAAACTCGTCGGAATATTCATAAAATTTAAATAAAATACCAACAACATCAACAACCAACTATCAAAACCATAAAAAAATTGAATCACAATACCATTATCAAAAATCAATTTGAAAAAACTCATTATCAAAAACCAACATATCCATCTCACCTTAACTATTAGTATACTAAGTTACCAACATCAACAAAACTTACTTCAAATGCATAACACTCTTTTCAGATCTCCGAGGTACCCACTTCCCATTTTGGCTTTCTCTTCATCTATGGCTAATATACTAATTACAACAGAACACACCCATTTTGATTATGTTTTCTGCAACACACTTGCTTATGGCCACTCAAAAATGACAACAATCATTATCAAAAGAGAACTCATAAATGTTCACGAACCATTGATTTCTCCAACGGTGCATTCAATGTGTTGGCACATAAAATCTCAATTGTTTTTTTCTACTCTGTCTTGGGTTTGACGTTGTCTCTCACTTAACATAAATGTGTTTCTGATTTTTTGAATTTGAGCATACTCTTTCATGTTTTCACAGGCCTGAGTCATTTTTGTACTTGTTTTTGTAATTCATTTTATTTGAATGAAAGTACTATTACCGATAAAAAAAGAACCAACAAATTAAAGCTAAAAATGGTAACTAGGGTTGATAAAAAATAAACAAAAAGGTTTGATATAATGGAAGTATAAAACTATCATATCTAGCTGATAATAAGATATGATGGCACTTGCACAGCTTGCTTGTTCTATATTTTGCCACTTCCCATACTACAAACAACAAAACAAAGTAATGAAGAGGACACCAGAATCTCCATCAGTCTCTATGGTTATGTACATAAGCAGCAAATCACAGGATCAAACCCTTCACAGGCTCGTGCTTGTTCGGCAACTGGTCGGCTTCTTTGGGAGACTCCGATAGATGAACCTGAGCATAATCATCCACCATTTTCCTTTTCTGTTCTTCTTCAGCCACTCCCGCTTTCTCCATCGCCTTCTGTCCAACTTCCCCTGCAGCCTTGGCAACCTTGCTGAATGCACCTGTAACCCACGTAGCCCCGCTGAATACATAACGGTTCTTCATTATGGCAGACCCAGCACTGCTCACCTTTTGCTCAGCAGCTGCAAGGGCCAACTTGGTTTTTTCTGAAACCTGGAATTTCTGATCCACTTCGCGAACTTTTTCACTCACCACGGTAGTTCCAACGCTTATCTTCTCAGTGAGGCCGATTTTCTTGTCAAAAGATGCAACTGTTGCCGATGCTGTTGAAGTTAACTGAAGCTTCTCGTCAAAGGACTTTGCCTTGCCAACTGCATCTTTTCCCAAAATGAAACCTTTCGCAAGCATGCCGCTAACAACATCCTCTGCCTTGCGCAAAGCAGATTCAGCACCACCAGGAGTTCTATCTTCTGTCACCTGCAGAGATGGGGCAAGCAGTCAAGCTAGAGATATATGAGCGTGAAATATACAATATAAAAGTTATAATTCTAGGCAAGCTCTCACATGGGGTGCTGGTGCAGCAGGTGGCAACTCATACTCCGGCGCAAGAGTTATGGTGACAGTCATATCAACTATTGTTGCTCCCTGATAAAACATCAGTATATGAAAATGACAAACTTAGCCATAAAGTATAGGGGACTAAATTTCTTTTAATGTGCACACAATCTATAATGATTTATACTATACAAGCAAATAAATAATAGAAATGTAAATGGAAAAGATGGAGCCTGTACTACATGCACTGAGAAGCAAAACTTACCGAAAGAAGAACAGCTGTCTCTGCTCCTTGGGAATCCTTAAAGGTAACATATGCTATTTGAGATCGCTCATTATCACTGCATGGGCATACAATAAGCTCAATGTTGTGTGACTGAGAAATGGAAAGGATCGAATAACAGAATTATAAATGTGTAGTATTACCTAAGCATTTCAACATATTCAATATCACCGGAGAAAGAAAAGAACTCCTTGATGTCCCTCTCACTGGCTCCATGGGAAACATTGCTGACTTTAACGGTTTTGATCTGCAGAAGGAATAAATACGATTAGCTCAACAACCTAGGGTGAAGATAGTGATCAAAGTTATAGCATTTGCTATTATGTTTTACAGATCCCAGTCTGAAATTATGAGAATCATTCAACACCCACAAAGCAATTACCGTTACATGACGAATTATTTCAACCATAAAGTTCTAATGTTTTAAGACTTATTAAGAATGGCTACGAGATCCTACGTCCTATATGATCAAACCTTCAACGCAAATGGGGGTATGTATATAGAGAATAGACAAAGAAAGCAAATGAACCAAATCCAAATCTATTAGACAATGAAACAGAACTTTGGTTTTCAGAAGCACATCATGCATATTAGTTATCAAGGTTTTTGCTTTTTCACTTTCTAACTCTCGTAAAAAATATTTGTTTCAAGGTCGTAGTCCTCCCCTGAAGTATTTATCTTTACTTGGAAAATGGTCATACATAGATTTTGAATTGAATGACCCTCAGCTCATACAATGCATAATTAAGTAAAGCACCGAGTTACCGTTAAAGTCTAACTAACCTTGATGGCAGTGTGACACGTAAGTGGAAGGTATTACATGTCATTAATAAATAATAATAACCTAATTTTTCAAGCACTACACCGGGTGGTATTGCAAATCATTTAAACACACTGAGTTTGTTAAAATCAGGGTGTTTGACAAGGGCAATCAAACAAATCATAAGGAAACATTGGGATTATGGAAACAAATATACAAGGTGAAATTTTAATGGAATGTTCTCATTAAATTAAAATTGGACCAGTTGGGACTTCTATTATACCGGCAAGAGCAAAAAACAAGATAGACCCACTACATTATACTAAAAAGTAAGTATGGAGTATTATTTATCATTCCATGCATAATTCCTCGGAAATTAAGATCCAATTGGGTAAAACACCAATTGCTCACTACTAAACAAAATTCTAGTGAAGCGCAACTTTGCAGGGTTATTGATCAGCTTTACTCAAACTACAGCTTCCCTAGACCTAACTTTAATAGAATATACTCTCTTGCCATTCATTTCCAGATACAAAACCACTTAATCTCAAGTCACTCAAGACTAATCAAAGTTCCCAAAACATTAAATTGCATATTAGGTGTCCATAAACAACATTTAATCATAAAAAGCTAGATAGATAGCTTTATCTGCAAATGGATTTTATCAGAAAAAAATAAAGAAACCAAACTGTTCCATAAACACCATGGAAACGGAAACACAACCTCCAATTAGAGATCAAGAAAAGAACCCTAAATACCCGTCATATCTTGCGATCGGAGCTCATAGCTACAATCAACCAAAAAAACACAAAGAAGCAAAAAATCAACTGAAGTAAACAAGTAATCATCCGAACAATCAACTCAACCATTTCTCCACCAAAGCACCAATCTGAATTCATTAAAGAATAATGCAAAAAACCCATAAATCCGCCACAAGAATCAGAAAGATCTACAAGCAAGAGCAGGTCAAAACAATCAAAGCAAACATAAAAATCATTACTTCAACAAAATAGAAACAATCTGAAAAAACCCAGACATGATTTTCAGCACTTACCGACATAGTATCGAGAAATTAGCTGAAGCTTGAAGGTAAGAAAAACTGGTCTTCACTGATTCAATTTGAGAAACGAAGGTGAGAGAGAGAGAGAGAGAGAGAAAGAGAGATGAGATATTTTATAGCAGAAAAGAAGGAGGGGATTTAGGAGAGCACGTGCCGGAGAGTCAGAGCACGAGATGGCAGTGGCTCCCACGCGCTAGAGGATCGTCTTAGTGGCGCGTGTTGCACGTTTGTGGGACCTTTTCGGGGCTCCTCCGACACGGGATTTGTTGTTTTCAGGATCATTTTTTATGGGATGCAAACTCACACCCGCCACTTGATTTTCTATTTTTGGTCAATTTCTTTCTAGTTTTAATTAATTGAGTTTTTTCATTTTATTTTTTGAGTTAATGTTTGAGATTGATGGGAACTGTTGTGGCGGACAGCTCGCGGCTAGTTCGGATAAAAATGTCACTGGTTCGTCGGGTTATGAGAGAGTTGTTAGGGTGGATGCCAGTGAGCATAAGTTAAATCAGAGGGGACAATTTTTCTAGTGCCTCTGGTTTTAATGATTGTGACGTCTTGACTAAGGTTTATGCTTCTTTGTGATTATAGTTTACTTTTTTCTTTGTTTCTAGTTGTTCTAATTTGCATGAATTTAGTTTTGGTTTCTATTTGGACATTAGCTCAATTTGGTGGTTAAACTTTGAACGAAAAGTCAAAGTGATGGTTGAACTTTTAAAAGTGACAAACTAATGGCTGGACTTTTAAAAAATTAAACAAACTAGTGATTACTGCTAGATATCAGTTAACTTTAACTGTTAATTGCTAATTCGATATTATTGACCAATGTTTACTAATTTTGCTCGATCAATTTTTTTATAAAAAAATATTTATATTAGTATTCGCATGTTCGCTTTATACAAATAAATTAACTTAACGTGTTTTTAAAGCGACACGATTATTAAATTAAATTTTACAAAAAATGTACACAGAAAAACAAATAGCCATATTTTAACTAAAATAACTTAATTTTTCTTAAGAGAAACATGATTATGTATTCATTTAAAAACACATATTCATATCGTGGTGTCAATGTTTTTATCTGATGCGAGAAAAAAATATTTTAAAAATGAAATTCTAGCATAAGTAAAATTTTCGTTTAATTTTTTTGGTTTACGAATATAATTTTTTTTTGTTGATAAAATCAACTTATATATATTAACTTTTTTCTTAGTTATTATCATTTTTTAGAAATTATGAATTGAGTTTTTTTAGCTAAAAATATACTCTCTCCGTCCCAAAATGAGTGTCATGTTTGTCTAAATTTTTTGTCTTAAAATGAGTGTCCTCTTTCTATTTTTAAGTTATTATATTATTGCTTTTCCCATACTATCTTATCACTTATGCACATGGACAGATTTTCACATGGAGTGTAGGTGGGAAAGTGAGAATAATATTGCAAACACACTAAATTATCTAGACATCGTAATACTTAATTTTTGCAAAAATAGAAACAAGACACATATTTTGGGACGGAGAGAATAATTGATAATTGTGTACGTTGAAAAAAAATCATGAAAGTTAAAAAAAAAAAGGCATTAAGGCATTAAGTTATAAAATAAATTACAAAACAAATAAAACGACAAAAATTAACTAATCAATTATGTGACATTAGCAACTAACAGTTAAAGTTAACTGATATGTAACGATAGCCACTAGTTTGTTTAACTTTTAAAAAGTCCGGTCACTAGTTTATTACTTTTGAAAGTTCAACTACCACTTTGACTTTTTGCTCAAAGTTTGGCCACCAATTTGAGATAAAAGTTCTTTCTGTTTCGTTAAAGTTTGTACTGACTGCTTTAAGTAATGAAGTTACATTCCCGCTTCTTTTTTAAAAAAAAAAAAAAAAAAAACTATTTTTGTTGTGTTTTTAACATTTTTTTGTACATTTAGTCGATTAAGTGGTGTGGCGTCAATACAATTAATTTTGTAAATTATTTTAGGGAAATGCTATTTCCACAGCCACAATTGCTACTTCCACAGCCTTATTTTCAATATTTACATATTTGGACTATTTTACCCTTGTCCATTATCTATACTCTTTTTTCTTCCCAAGTTTGCTGTCAAAGCTTTCTATAATCGCGACTAATTTATACAGCCTTATGAGTTTGATCATGTGAATCTATGATCCATTTCTACTAGTTTTACTTTAAACTTGATTTCGGAAATTCACCTCTCCATGTCACCATGCCCCAATTGAAAATAAAACATCAAATATCTCTAATTTTGAGCAAACTAATACAATTCTCATATCAAAAGCAACCTACCAAATTTCCACTCAAGAGTAGTGATGATAATTCAAATATCGGATTTGATTCAAATTGGATTTGTTCGGTTTGGACTAATAGTCGGAAAAGAAAAAGTCCTTTTTAGTGTAATATGTGCAATTTTCTCACTTCAATCTGTATTTCTATAGGAAAATTTTGATTTGATCATATTGAAAAATTAGTTGAATCAATTTAGATTTATTTTAAGTCGAATTAAATTTTAGATATACGTGAATTGAAATTCTAATTGTCAGCTCTATACTAGAGTCGCATCACTTGTTTGACACACTCTACTTGTCAACAATTACAACAATGAGCAGTATCTTGTTTTCTTTTACAGCTATTTATATTGTTGTAAGAGTCATGTATATTGCCTAGTGAATTTTTACGCACCACTATTGAGAATAGTGTGCAAATTTTATGTTCAAAAGAAGATGCAACAGTCTCAAAATTAACCCAAGTAGTTAGAACCAAATAGAGATAAGAGCACTATTGAGAATGCGAAGTAACTGGTTTTGGCAAGCTCACCCCATATCTGGAGAGTTCAACGTCGAGTGGCGAGGGTTGTGGTCGTGGCCTTCGACCGTCTGGCTTGAGTAGATGACGGCGACGAGCATCGATGAGCCCCAAACAAGAAGACGATCTGTGCTCTCTATTCGTTGGCGACTCTTTGACCGCGGCAATGCCTCCACCGACGATGGTGGCGTGACAATAAGAGAGCGAGAGGGAGAGGAAGACGATATGAGGGATTCATTTTATTTTTTTAGTTAAAAAAGACAAATGAAACGTAATCATGGAGAACATGTTTGTTTTTAACACGTCAACACGTTTAATCCGAGTCATCCGTGTTTTGGTCACGTGTACAAGTCTTAGCGGTAATCTTAACGGATTTGGACGACGGGCATCAAATTGGATTAAAAATTAAAATTTAGATAATAAATCTAGTAGAATAAAAGTTTGAGTACTATATTAAGTTCCTGACCAAAATTTGGATATCATTGATGAATTTAAGCCTTACAAAACTAGGTACCAAGAACATACCTCACTTAAAGAACCCAAATTTATGTGATTTTTGGTTTCATGTATATGTATATAGTTGATAAAATAATAAAGGTGAAGTTTGGAATATGTTATCCAAATTAAAAATGATTCTGGATAAGGGGCAATTTGGTCTCTAAAATAATTTGGTTGTGGAAGCAGCCATCTAAGGGTGTGGAAATAGGTGCTCCCATTTTTTTTATATATAAAAAGAACTTAATTTCTTGAGACAAATTTCCTCTATTAGGATAAATTAAACAAAAATTACGTTAATTTAGTTTAATTATGGTTTCATCCTCTAGCTAACTAATAATAATATATATTTTGGGCGATCATAAATCGAAACCCAAAATGTTTAAATCCACACTATTTTAGTTGATTCGACAAAATTACCATTTACCTTAAATGATCTAATTTAAGTTATTTTTTATCATTATGACACATGAGACCCACAAATCAATTTAAAATACAAATAAATTTGAATAACAGGGAACTCAAATTCACTTTGTGTGTGTGTGTGGTTATTTTTCATTTCTTTTTCAAATCCAAATTAGAAATTGAATTAAACCTTCTCGAATCTCTTCATGTGCTTTTAGCATTTTTTGTTTTCTTTATTTCTACTTATTTGCATTTTGAAACGAATCATTAAAAATATTAAAAATGAGTTTGCAAGTGAGCGTGTGGATCCAATTACATACATGACCTAAAGTGCAAAAACCAACAAATTCAAATTAACATCCAAATAAACTATTGCTTGAATAAAATTTAGTATTCCATTCAAAATTAAATGAATATGAAATTGTCTAAAATCAAACTATTATAGAAAATCTGATTAAGGATGAAGAACAAAACTATAAAAAATAACGTAGTAAAAGAACATCTTCAACTTCTAAGCATTTAACCTGCAAAAAAAAAAAAAAAAGAATATATATATAAAGTTATATCAGTTAAACCAATAAGGTGATGACACATCATTTAAAATCATGGATCCGGACGGGTCGCTCCGCTCCCACAAATTCACTTGGGTGGGTATAAGTGATTTTAAATGAGGCGTCATCATCTCATTGGCTTCTCAAATTGCAACTGATATACATTTTACCCTATATATATTATCGTTAGCAATTTATTATGAAGTAAGCACAATATTCTTCAAGAGTTATTATAAAAACATCATTATATTAAAAAAAAAAAAAAAAAAGTACTTACGTTGTGCTTCTTCTAATGCCACGAGAGAGAATTTGTTGGACAAGGTAAACGGTTTAAGTCAATGTCACAACTTTCACCATTTGAATTTTTACATGTGCGACTGTTATGACCAACTTCTTGGCACGTTTTTCATTTTCTTGGTGCTTCTACAAATTTAAATTCCGATGGATCTCTTCTTGTTGAGCTTGAATTGTTTTTGTTTTTTGAACCGACGGGGCGCCCTTTTGTTGTTGGACTTGTGGCTCATGAATCATAGGTAGTGGTGCATTCAAGATTTGAACAATTTTTTCTTTCACTTCATCCTTTCGAGCAATAGAACATTGGCCATACTTATCTTGCAACGCATCAAGTAACACTTTATTTCACCACTTTCACCATATGCCTCACAACAAGAATTATCAAAAGATTTTGTGTCAATCATCCATTGCAAATGTATGGCATCTAAAGGTAAAACTCCCTCTTTTCAATCACCCATCATATGAGCAAAAGGAAGACCCATGGTAGCCATAAAAGTGTCAGTTCAAATTGGTTGCAAAGTATCAAATTTTGTCATCTCATATTGTTTATATAGTTCCATTAATGCAAATGTTGACACTTGAGTACCAAGATTCTTGAAATATGAAATATTATGCTTTGAGCAACTCAAATCTTTTCACTCTCAAGTTGAGTTTTGATTTCTTCAAATTCATTGGCAATCGCAATACATATCTTACCTTTCACATCAGAAGACCCCTCGTTTAAACTTGTAAATATTTTTTAAGTTTAACATGTGCATCCTCTACTCTTGAAGAAACTCTACTTACAAAATGTCTATGTTTTTCGATCCAAGCACTCACAAATTTCTCTTTGTATGGAATCCATGTGTTCTTTATGTAACTAGCAATTTCATTATTACCTTTATACCAAAAGACTCCAAACTATCTCAAATTCTTCTTCCGTTTTTGCATACACCGCCTCATTCCAAGTATCTAAAAATGCTTCCCAATCTTCCTTCTTTTCAAATTTTTTTTTTTTACACTTTGCGACTATATTCATCTCTATATGCCATACGCATAAGAGATGAGTGGTGGTGGTAAATACAACTTTTATGGCGATCATCAATGCTAATTGTCTATCTGAAACAATGACCAATGGTTGACAATTTGAATCAATAATGTTGGCAAACATCTTCAAAACCCATATATAATCTTCTTCGTTCTCTTGTTTCAAGAATGCAAAACACGAATAGATAGATGTATTGCAACTTGATATTCTAACAATATTAAGCAATGACATTTTATATCTATTAGTATTATAAGTGCAATCCATCACAAAAACACTAGAATAATAACTAGTGAACATGATCCATTTCGAATGAGAAAAAAATTGGAGTAATTACAGATAATCGGTATGAATTAGTGACTTAAAACATCTATCCCATATGAATTTTAGCTCATAACATCTAGACTATACAAACTTACCATTTAACGGAATACGTTAAATTTTGGATGGAAAAATCACATCTCTTCTCACATGTTTTGCATGTGACTGTTAATTTTTTTTAAATTCCTAAAATGCCCTTCTAAATAACATATTCAAGTATAATCAAGAACAACCAAGAACATTTGATCATTCCGGTGCCGGAAACTTCAAGTTTTTGATGATTCCGACACCAATTTCCAGCATCTGGCTAAAGTTCATCAAATCCGGCAACAAGTTCCAGATTCCGGCCACAAAATTTCAAATTCCGGCAAAACAAATTTTGTTAAAAAAAAATATAAATGCACCCAATTACAACAATCCAACAAGTTTCAATCCAATCTAAAATTCATCAACAAATACAATTTCAAATACAACAAATATCAAGCGAAATTAAAAAAAGATGCGTATCACCGCCGACCACCGTGCTCCATCACCGCCGACCACCGAGAGCGTCCCCGCGACGAAGACAGACAGGGAGAGGACCGCTGGAGT
>JAYMTA010004839.1:0-12146 GCA_036897625.1 Pelargonium cotyledonis
GCCAGGCCAAGGATCGAAGTAGCTAGAAACAGACACCAAGATGCGTTTTTTTTTTCTTCTTCTTCTTCGTCCTTGTTTTGTTCTTGTTGAAGGTCATGCCTTTTTGGTGGGTTCGTTTTCTCTTTTTGTCTCTGGATTTTCTGGGCTAGTGTTATTGTCGGTCTTGTGTTTTTCAGGACTTGATTTGTCTTGTTCTGTTTTTTTTTTTTTTTTCTGGGTGGGTTATGGGTATAGAGTTCTATAGGTAACAGAATAGAAGAAGATGGTGATGAACGAAGATGATGAGACTCGGATCGAGAATGTAACTAATGGGGTTGGTTCACTTTAGGGTTTTCATTTTTGTTTCTCATGGCTCTGTAAATCCTCCGATATGCTCTGAATATATCAATAGCTGGAACAAAAGGAATTATAATTTTTTTTTATATAAAAAAAAAAACAGTTCCTTTTCTTGCATCTGTTAAATGAAATTCGTGTTTGGAGTCTCGAAAAATGTCGGCAGAGACTTGATTTTCTGGTTTTAGTTCTTCGAGAAGCATGTTTCTCTGGTTGGTGGATGTTTACATTTTTTTATGTTTCTTGTTTATTCTTTGGATTATAGATCAGAGTTTCTTGTGTTCTGAGCTTCTGTAGATAATGAAAATTTGTGCAACTCATTTTTTATACAACCCTATATACTATAGAATAGATAAATTGTGAGCTAGGTTTAGTACATGCACGACTGTGTATGTAATGTAACACGGTCGTTTTCATGAGATTGAGATTGAGATTGGGATTGAGATTGAGATTGGTAGGTAGTGTTTGTAATAACGTAGCCACCAACCTTGGACCCTCTTTAATGGATCAACTACTGTATTTATCAACAATACTATGTTCTGCAATATGCATGATTTGACACCACACAATCACAATGTGTCTGCTGTACTATTTATATATTCTGCTCCAGATGGTTTCATCTATGTATACATTAATAGCTAGTGTCATTAAGATTGAACCTACTTCATAGCATGCATGCATGTGTTCAAACTCTGTTCCAGCTAAATGTTAATTCCAGTTTTGGCCCAAAACTTTCTTATTTTCAAATCTGCAATTGCTAGTGCTGGTGGGCAGTGCTGTCAAATAAAAGCAATTATGAACAATGATAAACCTTAATTTAAGTCTACATGAGACCCATGATTTAATTTAACCAGAATTAATAACTAATTATTAGTATTATTTGTTTGAAGCAGCAAATGTGGAATTGAATCCCACATGGCCAATTAGATGAAAGCTGAGTTGTGTTGCAATGAATAGATGATGACACATGTAGCCCTCAGTCTTGGCAAAAAAGAAAAGCGAACAACATGATGTTGATGATGATGATGATGTTGTTGTTGTTGTAAATATTATCTCCTACACCATCTTCTTCTTCCATTACTTTTTGTTGAGCACACTACAATTTTGGTACACATTATTGCTAAGCATGCATATGGATCCACCTTAAATTGCACTTCCTTATGGACATCCATGGAGTGTAGCAGTAGCTCCCACTCAAGAACCCAAGAGCCCTTGTTTTTTTTTTTCTGTTTTTCTTCATGGTCAAGTTGGATTCATGATTCATGTAAAGCCCCACCAACACCCACCCAATATGCACTCATGACTGATGTGTTAAAGACCATGTCTTCTCTGTGTAGCTAATTCAAAAGGGCATGGAGCTAACCACTCTCTTTACAGGAAGCATCTGTCATCATTGCAAATTTGCAACCCCACCACACCTTGCTCTCTCCATGCTTATTATCAGAGCCAAACAATGGCTATGGCATGGTCAATATTGTCCTCAACTCAACTGCTCTTAACCAAAACCAGCAACTGCAAGCTGCAAAAGCCTTTTGGACAAGTCAAATTCATGTCATTTATGTGAAGTGTGTTCTTTTTCTCAGCAACATAAAATTTCTTTAAGGTTGGATTTGCTGGGAATGTGGGGGAGCATAATGGAGCAATGGACATTCATTTTTGCTTCTTTGTCAAGTCAAGAACCAATCTTGAAAGGTTTGATAGGGATTTATAAAGATTATCTGTCTGATCCCAGTAAAGCAATGTTGGCCTTGCACATGCACTTGTGTCCAACATTTTGCCTTTTAAACCAATTCCCAGTGGTTGGTGGCAGAGTACTATAAACTGGATCATGCCAACCACAACAATACTATGTGGTTCAATTATAGCATTTCAGAATTAGCACATTGATTCATGATAACAACACTATCACTTCTCTTCATAACATCAAGAAATTAACCATCAAGTAATAATATAGAATTCACTCAACATCTGAATATGCACTGTAACTTATGAGTACATATAGTAGGTACAGATAATATTGAGTTTTTGGCTGAACAAAAACATCAACATAGTACAAATCTTGCATAAACTCTTGAGAGTTGATTTATTTCAGATAACATCTTAATTGGGCTTAAAGAACTTCAGCTTAAGCCCACTGGTGACCATACTCCAAGCTCCACCAATGGAGAAGGCCAAGCTAAAGGCAATCCCCAACCAACCCAAGATCCAGTTGAAGTACCAGTTGAAGCTGTACTTGCTAGGCTTCTTGATGAGAACCCACATGAAGCAAGGGTATGCAAATGTGACTGGAAGAGTTAGCCCTCCTAGAAGGCCAGCAAGACTTGAGAGGAAAGGGAGCGCCACCCCGATGAAGAAATTGACAAACCCATAGAATACTCGGAAGCCACAGCGGACCCAGATTGAGCAAGGGCGATTGGTACGGCTCGTGTAGCCAGCTTCAAAACTGTCAAAGACAGGCATTGAGTATATCTGGTAACTGCTGAGGCAATTGAATACAACTAGAAGAAAAGTCATTGCAAGAAGTCCTCTTGGTATGTCATGACTGTGAAATGCAAACAAGGCATTCAGAATCCCTCCTGAAGGCATCTACAAAAAGGAAAAGAATAAAACATTGAGTAAATTATAATCTACAAGCCTATGCTGCCATATAATTGTAGACCATTCTAAGCCAAAAGTACAGACGGTTTCAATTCAGAAACCTTTCTAAACCTTTCTCATTTTCTCAAATTGCATTTATGTTTAAATTTGCTAGAAAAGATTAAATTCACTATAGATTAACTCAAACTTTTGTTGTCAACTAATATGCACTAGAAATAGAACTGCCATAAGATATTGATACTTGAACTAAGCAACCAATATCACAACTGATGGTGGAAAGTGAAAGATCAAAACTTTAGCATCCATAACACTACTCTTTCTCTCCAAAATTTTTTTGTATGGGTCAAGGGAGGCAATTTCTACTTTTGGAACAGTGACAACATAAGTATGACTCAAACCATCAAGTGCATTGATACTAATTGTTCCCAATTGTGACTTTTAGACAACCAGCTGCAAGAACGTCTATTCAGGCAAGTAGTAGATGGTTCATGCAATTTGGAATATTTCCTATTGTCAATGTATAGCTTTTTTTAATTAATTCGTGAACTTTTCTTGTGATGCCTGTTTGTAGCTAAATACGAATATTGTTAATGTTAGTAAACTTACTTGGTTTCCATATGCCCAAAATCCTCCAATGGCTATGGGAAACAAGCACAAGGCAATGAAGAAATAGGCTACTTTGGCCCCTTTCCACATAGGCACATGAGCTGGGTGCTTAAAGGTTGATGGCATTGTCGCCTGAAAGAGACCAAATCAACTCCTTTTAGATTAAGAATTTCTAGAAGTGATAATCGACATTGCTCCAGAAATAGAGATAAATTGTACCTGAATCTCCATGGTTAAATTGTGACCTCTAAATGCGAATGCTACAATTCCAAGTGCGTTCAAGGCCGAAAATACAGTAGCAGAGAAGGATGGCATTGTGATTGGTTCATATGACAGTGAAGGTGGCCTTTGTTGGCTTACCGATAGAACCCACGCCATGGTTGAGTAAGTGATTGCCGTTACAGCTCCAATGAGAGATAGGCCTGCAATTGAGTTGAGGTTTGGGAGCTGAGACAGAACAATGCTCAGAGAAGTGAACACCAAATACCACTCTACAGTTGTAAGAGGGTTTGATGAACAGAGAGGACCACAAACTATCTGGAAAAATAGCTTCATGGTCTCCCCTCCAATGAGAATCAAAGCAGTTGCAGTTCCTGCTGATAAATAAACTGTCGGGAACAGAGCAAGCCAGACACCTAGTCTTTCGCCTGCAAGGCAAGGAACACTATCAGTCTACGTCTACGCAAGCACAACCTGATCATTTTGCACGACGGTTCACAGATTTACAAGTAAACAACTACATTCAAGCAGTTAAGACGCCAAAAGTTCAACAAAAGAATGGGTTTTTGTTCGCAATCTCACCAAATGCTGCCTGCGCAAGCTCCACGTACCGGTTGTACCTTTTGCCTGGAACTGCCTCGTGCAGCTGAACCAGAATCCACTTAGTGTAAAGCTGCCAGCAGTAGGCAATGATTAAGGAAAGAATTCCCCAGCTCCTGAAGATCAAAATGTGTTGCAAAATTAAATTAAAGGATAACAGCTACATCTCTTTCTTTAAAATCACTTCCATTCAGCATTCTTTTATTAGCCAAGAACCAAAACCGAAATCGAATTCGAAATAATGACTGCAGGACCTCATTTAGCATAACAAAGAAGGCAACAACTATCAAATTCCATCCTTCATCTAATTACTAATGTAGTGATGGAATCATATAAGATGCTCAATGTTACAAAATGATCATGTAGAAAACACAATATTAAACCTACTAAAGAAACTGTTTTCTGTACCGACTAAAGAGATCAACCAAATGGTATTGTTCACAAGATTCATTGACATAAATAAACACATTTGCTCACAAAGCAGATTACTTAATCAAATTGGGCAATAACTTCCAAAAGGATAAAAATAAAAAAAGCATAAACAAATTGGAGAAAAAACAAACAGTAGCAACAGTGAAGCATAAAAGGACGCTGTGTCTGAGTCTAATCCAATCCCTCCATAAATAAATAAATAAAACAGAATTAAAAGAGCCAACTCGAAACTTTCTGTCCCATCTCCGTCCAGAATAAATGAATAAGTGAAAATTGAAAACCAAGCAAGTAAAAAAAAGAAGAAATGAAAATGACTCCAATCAAGGATGTTCCTTTCGTTTATTCAAATCAAATTTAGGACAAATGTTCTTTAATAATGAAAAGCAGAATAAATCAAAAACCATGTTTTTTTTTTTACCAACACCAGAAAATGAGCATACTGCAAATTTCTCAAGAAAAAGAGAAATGGGATTTTTATATACCAGCCGAGAAAAGAGAAGGCGACCGGCAAGACGAGGGCTTGAAAGCCGACGCCGGCATTGAGGTTGTGGAAGGCGGCGTAGTGGGCGTTGCCGTTGCGGGACTCGGTGATGGGGAGCCAGGCGTCTTGGGGGTTGAGCTTGGTGAGGTGACCCATCTCCTCCAGGTAGCTCTTCATGTTCACAAGGACCCTTTTCATGGGGGTCCCGATGGGGCTCAGGAACCTCGGGGAGATGAACGAGGTTGGGGTCCAAGTCGAGGACTTGGCATCCTTGGACGGAGGCCGGGGAGATCTCTGGCCGGAGGGGGTGAGGATCTCCGGCGTGGAGGCGCGGGGAGTGGCCGGAATGGAAATGAGCTCCGCTTCCGGTCTCTCGTCCATTGTTGAAAAATGGGATGTGTGTGTGTCTGAATGTGGCCAGTGACTCAGTGTAGAAGTAAGCGAGTGAGAGAGTGTGGACAAGTTGCTAAAAAGGAAGTGAGTACGAGAAGAAATAATGGTGTAGATTGAGGAGAGAGACGACTGTTACTTTAATTTTACTACTCTCCTTGTCTAATATTTTATTGCTTTAAATTTGGAAGATAAAAAATTTAAGCATGGAAGAAAAAACCGAAAATTTAACCAACTCAATTTGAATACCAATTCAAAAATAGGAAATTGACGCGAGCTAATTGTCTCAAACATTTTAAATAGTCAAACGAAAAGTACTAGATTCTTCCTCAATCAGTTTGAATAATCAAGTTTGAAACATTGAAATCCTTCCCTCTGTCCTGAAGTGCACGTATAACTGACAATGACTGCACTTGAAGTTTAAGTCGACCACGAGGAGCGCTCTGCCAATCGCCTCTTGTTATTATCGTGTATGTCATCTGATTAGACAGCAAACTCGAAGGCTGATCCAGTGGCTTTGATCAAATTACCACCATCTTTCAAGTCACTTTCTCATTCTCTATGATCAAAATTTAAACTTGTTATCAAAGCAAAAACTTACTATATTCACCAAAATAAACAACAATTTATTATATGCAAACTCAAGATATTATTGCCGCTCTAAAATTAAGAAGAGTCGTAGTCAAACAAAAACTTTGTTTGATTGTCAAAACGACAAAAAGAAAGATCACAAACCCTAAAATATAACATATTTAAAATAAAGTTACTTTTATAAATAAATTGTTTTACACGAAAAAATAAATAAATAGTGAGTAATGAAAAACTAGAGAATGTGTATAGTTGGTGTTGTCATGATATAATTGTATGAAATGATGTGATGTGATGGACCCACAGAACTCAACAAAAGACGGAAAAGGACGTGAGTGAGTGAGTGAGTGAGAGAGGTAATTAACATGAAACAGTAGTTGTGTGAATTCAGGTGAGGCTTTATGTTGTTCTGAAAAATGAAAATGAAATAGTAGTAGTAAATAGCAACAGGTCTTGGCTTCTTCAAGAAATGAGAAATGAACACTGAACAGATTATTAAACTTGCTTAATTCTTGGTTACTAGTGTTTAAAGGGTAATTTTGTCTAATCTCCTTCATCATCGTGACTTGTGACTTGTGACCGTGAGAGTGGAAACAAAAGGCACGCGGTTGAACGTTTCACTGTTCCACAGGCTGAGGAAGAGGACTACAGTGTACTTAACTGTACACGGTAACTTTAAATTTACCGGCAGACACGCCCCACGTGGATGGCCCACTCTATTCTACGACCATCAAATGTAACGTTTGTTTTTTGTATGACTCCTGTCTCTACGACCATTGACAATCGAGTATGACCACTTCATTTGGGTCAATGCTTCATTACTTTCTCAATTATTTTGTAAAATGCCCCCACAAAACTCTTTCTGTTTTTTTCAATTTACGCCGAAAGCCCCAATTTTTATCATAAAAAAAAAATTCGGAATGGGGTCTTCCTGTTTTTCAGCTTAATATCAGCCCAAGTATTGGATTCCATTCCAGTACCAACTAGTACACTGCTATAGATAAATAATTATGAGTTTTCAGATTATTATTATTATTATTATTATTTGTGTGTTTATATGCATTTATTCATTAAATAACTAACATTTTCGATAGAGAAAATAAACATATATGAACCCAAACTAACATAGACCAAAAAGTAGATGAAAGTAACATTAGTTAATTGAAGATATTTGTTTAAGGTTGGGGTTCCTATGTGTTTGAAAGTAACAGCTGTTTTACATACTTTAAGACAAATTGCATCGAATAGTAGTTTACTTTATTTGATATTTACCATTCCCAACATTTTGCTTTTTGAATGCTCGGATACAATACAATTCATTGTATATATATAGTATGCGTGTGAAAATGTTTTTTTTTTTAATTTATTTATTTAACTGTTATGTAACCCTTATATTATTAGGAGAAAAAATAAATGATATCGATCTATATATATCATTCTCCAAAGTTCACTTCCCAGCAAAATACTAGAATTGTTCCATAACTCTTGACTTGTGAAATGTGTATTGTGTAAAGAAAACGCATCAGAAAAGTTTGTATAATTAATCTTCCATTTCTTTAGCATCAACTGCATATATAGAAGAATTTTGGATTCACTTCGTCCACATTCATGAAAAGTTTAAGCCGAATTTGAGGTCTCCTGGTTCCAAAACCAGGCTGCACACCTTATCATATGGATTTCTCATGAAAACCTCTAAGCAACTGACATTTTTATATGCTATCAAGTGTTTGGACATTGTACCTAAATTCTTACTTCTTCTTCAATACACATCGTTCTTGAGTTGAGTGGATTTGTGTTGAAGTAACTACAGAAAAACTGGGCTTCATCTGGTAAAAGCTCGTCACTATGCTCCTCCACAAAACTATAATAGATCCCAGACAGCACCACACCAAATAAAACACCTTGATGATGCCTAAATAGTCATAATTGGGCTCAACAAATGACGAACTGACGCATGGTGCCCTAGCGTCACCTCGACACCAGGAAAAATTCCGAATAGATATCAAGTCCTAAAGTGATCCCAAAACACAAAGGATTCCCGGAAAAGTGCATGAGGAAAATCTGAACATAATAATTAAGGTAAGAGAAGTCGACACTACAGACGGAAACAAACGCATGCGTCAAGGAAGAGCTTGAGGGCCACATTTTCATGTCCAGTAAATTCTTATTTTCACGCTCGAGACGGATTCCTAGGCACACACTCGAGTTCCCCACTAACAGGATGCTACAACCTTGTGCAGACTCTGGAACCACTGGATCAAGGACCCCCACCTGCGGATCCATCCTCTAGGACACAAGACTTGAATCTACTCAAGACACTTTGGGCTTAGAACATTTCTAGGACAATTTCACTGACACGTTGAGAAGAAAATCATCCTACTGTGCTTGGATTGACCTGAGTCAAACAAGCGCATCACATGATCCAAAACATCAAGAGCCAAGACCTGATCACAAAGACCATATCATCGAGACAAGAAACCAAATCATCAAGACCCAAACCCAGACCAGGTACCACCAGAATAACTCCGGCAAGAGGCAAGAGCCTATATGGTTTTTGCAGAGACAAACTCATGCAAACCCATAATTGTTGTACTGGATATGTTATATGTATCAAGTCATGTTAGCAGTAAGTACCCAACCTATTCTTGCTAAGAACCCAAGCCACAAGCCAATACCACACTTATGGCTATGGGCATGTAATGAGCAGCCGAGCAGGTGTTGGTATTGGATACTCATTTTACACTAGTACTCATCCCCATTTGAAGAACTGTTGCTACATAGCTGAAGTAGTAAGGGTTCAAAATTCAAATACTTGCTATGTTTGAGAATGAGTGTTTTGATTTTCATTTTGAGAAAAAGTAGTTTTTTTTTTGTACATTTCCTCTTGTATACCTATGAGCATGTGTTGTAACACATATAAGGGATGCTAACTAACTTATTATAAGGATACCGCTAAATTCGTGCATAACTAATTTCTTAAAAGGAGAGAGGACACTCATTTTGAGATAACAATGCAAATAAAACAAAACACTTATTTTGAGATCGATAAAGGAAGTATAGCTTTACGTTTAAGATAATTTTTAAAAATTATTCAGTTTAAAATTTTAGACAACAGAATATATCATGATCTCGCTATGTACAAGTGGAAGCCTACAAATTAATCCATCACATTTCACACGATAAGATATCTAGCCACAAAACTAAAGGAAATCAATACTGCTAAACACGATGTTAAGAATATTTTGTTCCAATTCTAGATTGAACCTTAATGTTGTTAGAGAGGTCTAGAAATAAAAGTGAGTTATACAAAAAGAGAAACATTATTTGTTTACTAACACTCTGGAGATTTGAAAAGTACAACCGAATAAAAAAACAGGGTGTTTTGACTGATACCTAAGGTTGTTAATCAGATTTTCAGTTTCACTCTAAAGCAGGTCATAGCCTTCAAATCATATACCAGAACCCCCTGTACATACTATTTCTAATACACTCCTTCGAAAGGGTAATATTCATAACTAGTTTTGCACAGCAATTAACCATCCCAGTTAACTTGCTCTAGTGCAGTTAAATGTGCACTAAATACGAATATATGATAAGCTAGCAATCTGTGAACAAAAAGAAAAAAAAAACACTAAATTCAATCTTGTTGGTTTCGAAGTTCAAGCCAGACTAACCATGCATAACGAAGGCGTAACACAAGTATCTGTTAGGAAATTGCCATGCTGCCCATGCACATCTGACATGTCCCCTCTATTGAACTTGGAGAAAAACCAACCTACCAATTATAAATGGAACTGCCGAACAAAATAATAGCAGAAGCACAAACACCCAAACACAGAACAAGGAGCGATCTCAGAGTGCTACAAGCTACTACTCAACTATGTGAATGACTTATTTATGTCCCATTCCGACTATATATTCCATGTACCTCACAAATTCAGGTATCCTTTGCTATTCAATCGATAACCTCACATTTTTTGCACTTTAACCTTTGATGTCCAGATAAATAAAATACATCTGAGCTATTGATGAACTGAATTGTTCTTAAACCTTATCAACTTGACAATCTGACAAGCAATACAAAGCTTTTTTTTTTTTTTTTTTTTTTTGAAGGAACAAGCAGTACAAAGCTAACAAGGGCTGTAATGCCAATCCTACATCAAATTAATATTTCAATTTTGGGGTAAAATCCACTATTTTTATATTGTCATAAATCCAGTTCATCAAAACATGCAAATTCACAAAATGAAATGAAAAGTGGAACTTGTAAAGTAACACAAACAAAATTGACAGCTAACTGAAGACAAACCTAAAATCGTTCAGAACAAAGTATCATGAATGTCGAACAATAACTGCAAAGAGAAAAGCTCAAACGAATCATAATTAAGTGTAAATTACCTAGAAATTGCGCAACAGAGCATAATTTGTTCTTCAATCAGCTGATTGAGCACATAAACCCTACTGCAGAGAGAGGGAAGCCGAAGAAGAAGGGGGTGGCCACACGTGCTCGATAAGGGTGTTTAGGTAATTTCACTTCCGCAATGAAGATTACCTATGTTATAAGATTTGAATTACGGAGTAGTAATTTAATCACTAAGGACAATTGTCTCTCAATCCATTATCCAATACATCAACTGTTCCACAAAGTCCACTAATAAAATAGTTTGAAAATATTTATACTAAATATTTCATTTCTATAATTCTATTCTAACCTTTTTTTTTTTTAAAGGAAATAATTTTTATTAATCAATATTCAAAAGTTGAGATACAACCATAAAAAGTGGCATGCCCAAATTAGACCAGACATAAAAATAGCAAACCGAACAATCCTCGAGTCCTAAATTTTTGATCTCAAAATCCATAGAGACTTCAACTGTCTCGTTCATGAAAGACTTAACCAAAACGAAAACAACAAAAAATAACTCATTATGAACTAGCAAACCAATACTTGGCATCCCGGATCCTAACACGAGACCCGACATTGCTAACTCAGCAACAAATATCAACTCCTTATACAGAACTTTGGATCTCCTCACCCCTACAGCAAATTAAACTAGTAAAGCAAAAACTAAGACAAACCAAACCAATAAGCAAAAACTAAACCAAACAAATCCAAACGATCAAAACTTAAACTAAACTAACTCAAACTAGCAAAGCATACTAGTATGACATCCCGGATCCTAACGCGAGACCCGACATAGCTTGTTTGGAACCACCCTCCACCATTACTAGACGTACCAAAAAAGACTTACGAGATTGATGACGAACCCGTGGCCCATACATTGCAAGTGGACACGGACATCCGACACCATGGCCGCGCTTCGTCTCTCCAAAAACAAGTCTCAAAGCCGCCGCCCTCTCGCCGCCTCACTGTCGCCTCAGCCTTTAATATGCTACCTCCAAAAACCTAAAACCAAACTAAAGGCTAAAGAGGCCACACCGTTCCAACTACCTCCTCCTTCTTCGAATTTGCTCTACGCCTTTGTCCCCCTATGTGCACCGTCCAAGCCGCCACCGCTTCTCCTATTATACCTTTCACAAAAACCCTAGAACCCAAATGTGAATCTTTAATGGAAGACTTGGGTCCAAAGCTCACTAAGTTGTCACCTTCACTACTCCACTAATCGCATGTGTTCTTTTCCGTCTCTGTTACCAATTCCCTCGCCCTCTCTACTCTACTATGTCGTCGCTACCTTTTACTCAAAGCCCTTAAACTCAAATGCTACATAGAGAATATAGACCACTTTTGTCAACTATTCATTTCTATTTTAACTATTTTCTCTTTAAAAATAGTTTCACCATTTTTTTTACATATGTTTAGTTTTTGAGCGGAAATAACATATTATATATATTATCTCCATCAGGAAACGCCACGATGGTGGTGGGAATACAATTAATC
>JAYMTA010004840.1:0-12146 GCA_036897625.1 Pelargonium cotyledonis
AAATAGTAAAGTTTGGGAAGTTAAAGGAAGGTTGAGCTATTTGGGTTAATTGGGGTTGGGACCTTTCTAGCAGCTGCTGATTGATACCTTCCCTCAAAACCTTAGTTTCTCATTCTCATTTTTGGGGTGTTTTTATAGAGTTCGGAGTTCAGAGTTCAAAGAACCCTCATCCACTTCCTCCTCAGTTTCTTCTTGCTGCATTTTGTGCATAAATGGGGAGCCTTTGAAGGGTTCTCTGACTTCTTTTAGGGAGGGATCCACTTTTTGGTGGTTTGTTCTCAAATGGGTTTGGTTCTTTTGTTGATTATGAGATCTGGGTTTTGAAGATTTGGAGCTTCTTGGGTAAGTGTGAAAAAGCACTAGTTTCAGTGTGCTCTTGTGGTTGTGGGTGTGTGTATATTTATTTCATAGTTAGGTTATAGAAAAAATATGGCTCCTAAATTGGATTTCTCCAATTGGTGGGCAAAGGACAACAGGAAGGGAACACCAGTGGTGGTGACAATGGAGAATCCCAATTTCTCTGTTGTGGAGATTGATGGCCCTGATGCTGCATTCCGGCCGGTGGAGAAGAGCCGGGGCAAGAATGCCAAGCAAGTCACTTGGGTCTTGCTCCTCAAGGCTCACCATGCTGTTGGTTGCCTTGCTTGGCTTGGCACGGTCCTCTGGGCGCTGCTCGGAGCCATCAAGAAGAGGTTGCTCTTTAGGCATGGAGTGGCTATGGAGAGTGAGAAGTTGGGGAAGGGAAAATTGCTGTTCAGGGTCATTAGAGCCTTTCTAGTGATCTCCTTGGCCGTCCTGGCCTTCGAGGTGTTTGCTTATTTCAAGGGTTGGCATTACTTTCAGAATCCTAGTTTGCACATTCCTAGGACTCCTGAATTGCAAGGCTTGCTCCACATGGTTTATGTTGCTTGGTTGAAATTTCGAGCTGATTACATTGCTCCTACAATTCAGGCTCTCTCTAAGTTCTGTGTGGTTCTGTTCCTCATCCAATCAGCAGATCGTATGATACTTTCTTTGGGGTGTTTATGGATAAAATACAAGAAGATTAAGCCTAGGATTGAGGGGAATCCATTTGAGTTTGATGGTGATGTGGAGGGATCGAGATATGCGTATCCAATGGTTCTCGTTCAAATCCCTATGTGCAATGAGAAGGAGGTAACACACTGAAACTTTAGCTCTTGATGTATCTTCCAGATTTAGAATTGTTTTGAAGATTTTGTGTTATGCGTTGGTTGAAAGTGATAGCTTGGAAACAAGATATTTGTCGGTAGAATAATTAGGTTTCAGTTCATGTAATTATATGCAATATTTTACTATGATGCCTATATATGACTTGTGGATATATAGTGAACTATAAGAATAAAAATAAGTTGAAGAATTGAATCATAATGTTTAGATCTGTTAGTTTATGGTTAAGTCGGTTGTATAAGATTTTTGGTACGAGCTTGCTGTTAATAAGTTTTTGTTTTTGTACTGTACTCAGGTGTATGAGCAGTCTATTTCTGCAGTCTGCCAACTTGATTGGCCGAAGGATCGTATACTCATTCAAGTTCTTGATGATTCTAGTGATGAGAGCATCCAATGGTTAATTAAGTCCGAGGTTACCAAGTGGAGTCAGAAAGGCATTAACATCATCTATCGGCATCGGTTGGTTAGAACTGGGTACAAAGCTGGGAATCTGAAATCTGCAATGAGCTGTGATTATATCAGGGATTACGAGTTTGTTGCAATATTTGATGCAGATTTCCAACCCAATCCAGATTTTCTTAAGCAGACAGTGCCACATTTCAAGGTAAATGAAGACAAAACAAGCATGATGTGACTGAATTTACTAATCCAAGCTAATTTTCTTTTCTACCAGTACTCACTTTTTGTATCCCTATTACCTTGTTTAACAGGACAATCCTGAATTAGGACTGGTTCAGGCTAGATGGGCATTTGTGAACAAGGACGAGAACTTGTTGACTCGTCTCCAAAACATTAATCTGTGTTTCCACTTTGAGGTTGAACAGCAAGTCAATGGTGTATTTCTCAATTTCTTTGGTTTCAATGGAACTGCTGGTGTGTGGAGAATCAAAGCTCTTGAGGAGTCTGGTGGCTGGCTTGAGAGAACAACTGTAGAGGATATGGATATAGCAGTCCGGGCCCATCTAAATGGTTGGAAGTTTATCTACCTCAACGATGTTAAGGTACTCTTAGATTATTACACTGTCGCACATAATTCGGTGAATGTCAATTTGGATTTCCAGTACAGGAAGTGCTTTTCAGAAGCCATAATGCGTAATCATTCTAAAACTATTTGGCATATGTGGGAATGTTTCAAATTACCGATGCACAATTTTTTTACTTGAAGTCATAGAATTTTGTTCCAATACTTGCTATGAATCCAAACTTTCAGGTTCTTTGTGAAGTTCCAGAGTCCTATGAAGCTTACAAGAAGCAGCAACATCGTTGGCATTCTGGTCCTATGCAACTGTTTCGACTGTGCCTTCCAGCAATTATCACTTCCAAGGTATGTTTGATCTTCAACCTCGACTTTCAGCAATTAGTAGTTTTCATATAGTGTTAATTAAATGCCTTGGATTTTTCCCGCCTGCAGATATCGGCATGGAAGAAGGCAAATTTGATACTGCTGTTCTTTCTGTTGAGGAAACTGATCCTTCCGTTCTATTCCTTCACACTATTCTGCATAATCTTACCTCTAACAATGTTCGTCCCAGAGGCTGAGCTTCCTCTATGGGTCATCTGTTATGTGCCGGTTTTCATGTCATTCCTCAATATCCTACCAGCCCCCAAATCCTTCCCTTTCATTGTTCCTTATCTCCTATTTGAGAACACGATGTCAGTGACCAAATTCAATGCAATGATATCGGGACTTTTCCAACTTGGTAGCTCGTATGAATGGGTTGTCACCAAGAAGGCTGGGAGATCATCAGAATCTGACCTTCTGGCTGCTGCGGAGAGGGAAACAAAGACTATGAACCAACCACATATCTATAGAGGATCTTCCGAGAGTGAGCTCTCTGAATTAAACCGACTCAAGGAACAAAAAGAAGCAGCTCCTCCTCCAATCAAAAAGGTAAACAAGATATATACAAAAGAGCTTGCTTTGGCGTTACTCCTACTCACAGCATCAGTCAGGAGCCTGTTATCCGCACAAGGAGTCCACTTCTATTTCTTGCTCTTCCAAGGGGTAACCTTCCTCCTCGTGGGTCTCGATCTCATTGGGGAACAAATGGGCTAAATTAAAATGGCTGAAAAATGAACATGCTGCAGCTCAGCCATCGTGCTCTCTCGCAGCAACGATTCAAAGGATCCATAAATTTGATTTCCTTGAAAGATGGCAGCGAAGGGGTAACCTCAAGATCAATACTATGAATTTTCACATAACATCTTGAATTGAAGTACTTATATTTATCGAACACTTCATATAGCATATTTGTTCTACTTATCTTCTCAGTGTTGATCCTCCTAGTCTCTTCAGTAGGGTATCGATTTGTTGCTGTTTGCTGTATTTAGGAGCAGATCTTCATTTTCTTTGATTTAATTTTTTTTTCCACAACTTATAGTTGGAACAAATTCTTGCTTGAGTGTAATTTGGCAATTCAGATTCACAGCTGTATTATATTTATATATAGTTCAAAAGTTAGAGTGAAATCCAAGGATGAATCGTTCTATGCTTTCTAATTTTCACTTTCCTTGTTCATTGTGGAACATGTAAACCTATTGTATGTACATTTGCAGTTCATCTGTGTGATCTAATGTCATCTCTTTCTCTCCTTGTTCAACTAGTCATTTGCTTACAAGATCTGCTTGCTAGTCCGCGACTCGGCATAATATATGAACTTGTAAGTATAGGCTATATAACATTACACAATAAGTTACATAGCTTTACAGCCCTTTAGGTTCAACTACCACAATACCAGAAACTTTTAAGCACTTGTTGTGACTGTGATGCTGAGAAGTTACTGTCTCTGTTGCTGTGTATATGATACTAGTCATCATCTAGCTCTCTTGAAAAGTCTGGTTCTTCGGGTTTTAGCAGCTCGGGCATCTGAACTTCCTTAATTTTCTGAGCTCCTCTCCTTGTGTTAGCTGCAAATCTTGATGCCAGTATTGTAACACCTAAGTTCTGTCTAGCTTGAGAATAATTTGATGCTGGAGGATTATTGTTATTATGTTCTTCCTCTTCTTGTTCTGTTTCTTCAGGCACTTGCTCGTCGTCAGCGTACGAGAATGATTCCCTCATGCTAAGGTTTTTGGCCATTTCTCGTTTCTTGAATCTGCGCCAAGCCGCCTGAATGAAGCAAGCCGCCCAAGTCCTCCAGTGGTACGAGTAGAAACGGAACGTGTGCTGCAGCTTCTTGCTATGCAGACGTCTGAACTGATTCGCCACAAACTTGAGATCCTCAGCTCGCAGAGCAAACGCTTCCACTTCACCGAGAGATTTGACCGTTCGGGTGGAAGATGGCAAGTTGAGAGTGGATTTTGGAAGCAACGCCCACGTGAGCAGCTCCTCCCCGCAGAAATCACCAGGCCTCAAGGTGATCGAGTTGAAGAAGCCTGTTCGGCCTCCGTTTGTAGTTGAGCTTTCCAGCCTCCCCCGGATGATGAAAAGCATCTCCGTGACAGGATCACCTTCGCGAACTATGTACGTCCCTTGAGTGCTCAAGGAGGATACCAAGCGCTCGCATATGGCATCCAGTAGCTGATCATCCATTTGAGAGAAAAATGGAACCTGCACTTGGCTGCACAGTCAGAAAATGGAACACAATGAAAAATGGCGGGCAGGAACTGAGACAAAGAACTTACACGACGAACAAGGTCCAAGCACAGATGGCGTTGGATATCTCTGCGAAGATCTGGAGGCAACGCGCGCAAGATCGATTCTTCATCAACGCCATGAGTTGCAAGCCACTTGTACTGAACAAAACGCCTAACGCGAACTTGCAGACCATTCGGGAGTTGGCGATGTCTCATCCACTCCTCAGTGTCTCTTCTCTTGAGCCTCCATTCCTCAAGCCTCACTGTGATGGATTGCAAGTATGTCTGCACCAAACACAACATGTTAGCTTGAAAAATGAGAGTAAATATATAGATATATATGGCTTTGTAGCTATACCTGCATGTTTCCAATTAAATGTGCAAACAAAACCAGACCCATGATGGCAATGAGAATGGCAAAAATAGTCTCTCCAATAAATGTGCTTGCAGTTAAGCCCTGCCCATAGGAACTGAAAGCAAAAGATATCAATTTTTTGTTCTTTTGTCAATCAAATTCAACTGCATATTCATGAACTTGTACCTTAAATTCTGCAACCCCCACCAAAGGCAATAGAAATATTTCTCCAGAAACCTGGAGTTGACAACTTTCTTCTTCACTGCATCTTCAAATAAGCCATGGTTGAAGAAGTCACTGCTCTCAGGATCGCATCTCGTGAACACGAGAGTAGCGTTTTCCCATTTCCCGCGCTCACCATGGTTAACAGTGCCACAGTCCAGGTAATGAAAGAGGCACCGGACAGGAGCTAATTCCTTTCTGCAGACTGATTTCCAGCACGTCGCGTGTCGTTCGATGGACAGCAAATACCATGATGCCCCCAAAACCTACAATAACAGCATTGTAAAAAAAGATGATACACACAATGGACTGAGAAGTGGAAGTCACAAGAATTCATCACTTACATGGCTAGCTAACATGTACAGTAGGAGATTATATGCAGCTCCAGCCCAAGCAGTCTTGGTCACAACTCCAGTAGCTTTTATAATCTGAGAACTCAATGGAAAAATCAAGTACAGTCTAGGAATATATTGGAGCAGAACAATCATCACAAGAGCATTGTTGTTCTGATCAGCATGGTGGCTTCTGATTGCTGGTATAATAAACCATATCACAATCTGTCAAAAGGAACAAAACAATCTCATTTTATATACAATTGTGTATCAGATTCCAAGTTCCATATCAGTTTAATGTCTTGGAAACAAATCAACAAAATAAAGTATCTGAGAAACTTGACTACCTGAGGAAGAGGGAGGGAAGCCACCAGATCTATCAGGAAATCCGATCTGAGATACCTTTTCGCAATCTTCTCGGGATCCATAACAAGCTCGCCTCTGCCAAAAACTCTTGAGCTAGGCGATACATAAGCTGTCCTGAACTTGATCACCATGTGCAACAGATAAAACACATCTGCCAAGGTACGAAAACATGTGACCACAATTCCCAAATTCAAATCAGTGGCCATACAGGATGAGCCTTCCTCACTCACAACTGAGGGAAGGTAAAAGAACAATGGATCCACAAACAGTGCCATCAAGCACGAGAAGAGGAAAATCCTGTTCCATTGCAAGTGAATATCGCTCCCCGGATCCAGAATCCGGTTCCTCCATGGCTTCTCCAGAGAGACCTTACTAGACTTGCCTACTTTGGCAATGCCTTCCGATTTCAAGAAAGGTGCTTTGTACACTGGCAATGGCTTTTCGAGCTGTTGAGTGTCGAGATTTTGCTTCCCGTCATTGTAAAACCTGTGAATTTGAAAACCCATTTGGATTCATAGCCAGAATATGAAAAAAAAAATAGCAATATCAGAAAATCTAGAATTACCTGACTATCTTCTCTTTCTTGAGCCCCATCAAAACCAAAACCAAAACCAAAACCAAGAATGTAGCAATGCAAATCAGTTGTGACAGTTTGTCCCAACTAACAAACAGATGGGAATCTGAAATGGAACCCAAGTAGCCAATCCTATGGAGGAATTGAATGTTGAAGCAAAGACAATATTTTGATTATTTTCATTACTGATTTTGCAGGCTGGAACTGTGTGGTTGTCTTATGTGGTTTGACTTCTTCCATTGGAAACCGGACATAAACAAATTGAAGCAACAAAAAGAAATCAAGAAAACGAATGGATTGTTTAATGCATTAAAAGGAGAGAGGGGACGTGAAGAGCATGATGGAAATGGGAGTAAAGTTGCATTAGATAACCATATATAGCAGATTTATCGGAGACTAATTGCTTTATATTTACCGCAAAATCTGAGTCTGAAGGTTCCAAATGGCTTGGTCTTTAGGTTGGAGAAGAGATCATTGCACGATCAGTCGTGACTCTTGCTATTTATTATCTCTACACATTTGTGGTGATGAAGATCATTGCTCCATTTAGTGGCATAACAAGTCAACATCCAACTTCAATTTGGATGAAATTTTTACTTTTTTTTTTTTTAGCGGATAAGCTACACAACTGGGGTAAGCTCTCCCCTTCTAGCCCATAAAACCTCAACCCATATTGTTGGCAAGAAATCTCAAACACGGGACCTCAAAAGGAATCCAAGCATATCAACCGTTTAGCTTAACAAACACTGGTCAAAATTTTGTTAAATTTTGTTAGATTTATAATTCATGCAGATCTAATCAAACAAGACAAAAATGAGAGACTCATTTAGAAGCGGACAAAATTGTAAAGAAAGAGAGCAATCATTTTGGCAAACCGATGGAGTATTGAAAAGTAGGCTCCACTTATCATCACCAACTGAGGTCGGCAACGCGCATAAAACTGGAAATAAGATTTGGCTATATGGAATATGCAACCAAACAAAATCTATTGCCCTTGAAGAAGAAGAGAGTGACACAACATAACACTTAGAAAGGCCACAGATATTGAAGCAAAGAGCCTAACTATTACCATATAGATAATGGTAAAAGCACTCAATTGAAATTTGAAGCCATCCATAATCCATTACGGTAGAGAAACCTAAGACGCAAAGTATATTACTCCTTTACAAACAAACACAAGCAATTGACAAGTGCTATTTAACAATAAGTTGTACCAATAATGGAGCAAACAAAACATTGCGTTCATAATACCAACCCTCCAATCAAATGCACACACAAGTAGCATACCCGTGGCAGTAAAAGAGAGTAAGACAATGATTTAAAGCACGATAAAGTTAATACAGCGCAAGTTCTATAGCTCAACTCGGCAGGATGAGAGAGCCATAGGCACCCTCATCCCACGAGATGTGCGGTGCCACTAATTCAAATTAATAGAATAATTCGTTTCCCTATCTAGAAAGCATGATATCAACAGTTACTTGATAAATAAAAAAACATGTGGACTAAAAACTAGGTTCATAGCAATTCAGGGCAGCTTGATTTGCAGACCTTTCAACACAAGTTACTCTTCTAAGCTGCTGAAGATTCCATCACAAGTAATATTTACCTTGCCCAAAATGTCAAAACTTGACCTCCGACTGTTCCAAGAACCCCTTTTAGATGCTCTCATAGCTAACAAGAAAGATTTAGATCTCATTGCTAATGCCAAATTAAAAGATCACTGTTACCGTAATGAGGCTCATCAAACACGAGGCTTGGCTGGAAGTAAAACCTTAACCGCCCAACAAGAACTGCTTCTTTGTTGTAGCTCGAACTCACACAAACATCAGCAGCATTTTCACCAGGCTAATACAATTCAACGGAATCAAATTTTTGGTGACAACTAGGAGGGAGAGACCACATAGGCGCAAACAGAAAGAAAACTATTCCAGGCCGGTTTCAACCCCATATAATGCATCTTTCACGTGTTTAAAGGGCTCCCATTTTAGAAAACTTAAGGCCAAATCTTAATTGAGATTCCCAAACCCCAACTTCTGAAGAACAGATTAAAGTACCTGCCAGAAGAAGCAGCTTCCAATCCTCTTAAGTTAACTAAAAGAAATGCCACTACAGTTTGCAGTTGCGCTTCACAGCCGAAACAGACGCATGTACAGATGTAGAAGCATGTAGACATGTAGCCATCTGGGACCCACAATCATTAAAAATTGAAGATCCCAGGGTAGGGCAGTGAAGTACGAAACCCCAGAAATGCAGAAGCACAAAACCAATGAAGCAGAAGCAGATGCAGAAGCAGAAGATACCTCAAGCAAACAAAGGGAAAAAAACAGTACAGATTTTTAGAAGCATTCTTTCAAAGTATTCTTTAAGAAATTCTTAGCAAATAACCATAAGATCCATTATCCTATCTATATAGATGAAACTAAACTACTCTGCAGAAAGTAAAAAAAATAACAATTCCACAATAGAGTATGAAGGGAACTTAACCAAATTAAAGAGCAGACGTTGATGGCATCTCCTGATTAAAACATAGTCGTTATGAAGCCCAATCATACTAAACATACTTTAATCCATAATTCCACCCGACAGGCCCAAAACACCAAGTTCCCATCCCAACACTCAGCTCCTGCTTCGGCGCCGAACCCTAAGACCATTTCTGCATAAAATCAAGCATGAAAACATGAGTAACATGATCATGACAGGAAATCACGAGTAAAATGTTCTAGCTCAATTGTAGATTGTTGCTTTAATTGGCAGCCAGTCGAAGGACAGTTGATTGCCAACAAAGCAACTTGCGCAACTGGATACTATGAACCAAATTCTAGGTACACAATAACCAACCAAACTAAGCTGTCAGCCCGCCTCAGATCGTAGGTGGATAATTCTATTTATCAACCTCAATATGAAGGAACTCCTATAATTGATAAGGGGAAAAAAACATTCATGAGAATAGAACTTCACCCGTTGGCATATGGCACCTCTTCACGACCACGGTAAGGTGGTGGTGACCGACTGATGCTGCGTCCACGAGGTGAAAAACTGCGGCGACGGGGAGATCGAGCACGGGGACTGTAACTCCTGCTTCAAAGTTATCATAAAAAACAGTTATATTAGTTATTTAAACATATTATATTAGTGATTTATACTATATTATATAAAAGTGTGTGCGTGTGTGTGTATAAATTACATATCGTATTGTAACCATAGTAACCTAAATTTTCTGAATATCACATATGATGCATTTAAATTGTATGACATTAAGTATTCATACAACATAGCCACCAAAATAACTAGGGTTAACATCACAACATCCCAGAAACAATTATCACAGAGCTTTAAAAAAAATAATTGACATTACCTTCTACCATAACTTGGGCTCCTACGATATCTTGGGCTGCGGCTGCGACGTCTTCCATTTCCAGACCCAACACGTAGGCGACATTCACGCGCAAAATGGCCTGGCTCCCCACACTCATAGCACTTCAAATCAGAACCACCAGATCGACCACGACCTCCACCTCCTCCTGGACCTCCACGGCCACCACCTTCGCGTCCACCTCCACTTCCACCTCTAGAGTTGTGAGAAAGCTCAACTCTCCAGTTATTCTTACCTAATACAAGAAAAAGAAACTAAATACTTAGGAGGGTAGGCAGAGAATTATTTACAAGAGATGTGTAGGGGTGTGTTAAAAGTATAGGCTTCAAAAAGTTTTAAGTAGATGTATATGATGTGTCACCAAAGAAAACGTTATGAAAACATCATTGTAGAAATGTAAATATTTATTTCCAAAAAAAAACTATGTTGTAAATAACCACTCCCAGCAAAGATACAATTGAATTCTTCACTGGTTAAGTATTCTTACAATCCTAAAATGAGGAAAATAACAACAACAAAAAATAGAGCAGACAATCTTATAGAGGTATTAATGCCATATGAGATACAAATAAGTCCTTGATCAGAAGCATCCAGTACCTATAGTAGAATGGACTATATTCTATTTTTAAGTTATAGAATTCTCTACGTGCTTTTCAAACCTACCATCTAATTCACGGATTGCATCTTGAGCATCCCTGCGATCATCAAAGTCAATGAAAGCATAACCAGGTGGTCGTCGAGCAACCCAAACACTGCACCATAAAACAATAAGGAGATAAATGAAGTATGGGTACTAATCATAAAACGAACGTGCATCTGAAAAGCTAGATAAATAAGAGAAAAATGTACTCAGCACTAAAAGACCCGCTAAACTGAAAAGGCAAGGTTCCTTGACATGATAATGATGCTCAAAGCAAAATTCTTAGAGAACTTGTGAAGGCATTCTTCAAACAGCATGCATACTATTTTTATTTTACTTTCATACAAGAAGATGACTATCAACAATGTACTCAAAAAGTATCTACAGCTTTAGTTTATTTATATTAAACAACTGTAATAGAGAAGAGCTATTTGAGATGTAAACAGAAAACTTCAATGGTATCTATGACAATACACCAATAGCTGTTTCAGTAAATAAAAAGGACTATCATATAGCTAAAAAACACAGTATTCCATTTGTACAAAATTATTATCTTTAGACTGAAAAATACAGGAATGTGAAGGCACCAAGTATATTAAACCACAATGGGGTGCGCAAGGGGCAGGTACGTATGATAATTAGTGGAGCCTCATACACAGAATATGCTAAAAGCTAATTTAAAAATCTTTATACCTTCTTATGACACCAAAAACGCGAAACTCATCTTCAAGATCTCGCTCAGAGACTCGTGGGTCCAAATTTCCCACGTACACACGAGACATTGTTTCGGAAAGTCCTGGAAAATCCACACAAATGCAAAGCTTAATCTCAAAATACTAAGGACAATATTAGGCATTGACATAAACGCTTCTTGAAGAAGAAAAGGGCTTCACTTTCCCGAAGAAAAATCTGAGTAAACGAACGTGATGATCAGTCAAGGTCAGTAGTAGACCGAGAAACAAAAATCGAAACTAGCAAATTAGAAAGAAAAACATAATCTGGAGGAACTCTGGATCGCGAAATTTAACAACATGTGAGACTCAATTACAGAGAGAAAAGAGTTGCGAGCATGCATAAAGGAGCGAAAGATCTGAACCTGGAATCGCTGATGGCAGAAAAAAAAACACCCTAGCTGCTATCGCACCGTTTCTCTTCTGGTTTTTCTGTTTCGAAATTGAGATTGTGCGCCTTTAGGGCTTTATTTTGGGGTTTATATGAAAGGAAAATTGGACCTGGGTCCCTTGGAAGTATCGATATTTTTGGGTTTTGCACTTATCTTTTTATTCATTTCAATTCAGTCCAAATTTAAGCATGGCTGGCATTGTCTTTGAATGAGGTGACGTGTCTTATTTGGGGAGACTGAGAGTCCACGCTGGAGGCATGGACGGCTCCAAGATGAGAGACTAGCGAGAGCATATTGTAATATGGTTTAATACTCCGAAGTTCCCTCACCTATTGAAAAGTCACCAGGCAGGGCCCCAACAAAAAAAAAAAACAAACAACACACCCCCACAACAAAA
>JAYMTA010004841.1:0-12146 GCA_036897625.1 Pelargonium cotyledonis
AATCAATAATTTACCGAAAAATTCAAAATTTCACCGAAAATTTCATAATTCTACTCAAAAAATTAAATTGTTGCCGAAATTATTAAAAAATCACCGAAAACACCATAAAATCGCTGAAAACATCACAAACTCGTTAGAATTTGAGTTTTTTTGTTTGCCTATTTTCACAAATTTCACCAAATTTCACAAATTTCTATTAATTTTCACCAATGATACCCCAATCTAAAATCTTAATCAATTCTTAGATATGATATAGCAAAATTTACAAAGAATGAACCCATAATTTACTAAAATTTACCAAAAAATACAAAAAAAAACAATCAGATCTAGAAATCTATGAGCTTCGCCGGGAATCCGTGAGCCTCGTCACCGTCGAAGCTTTTTCCGTCGGCCGTGAACCTCGTCAACGTTGAAGCTTTGTCCGTCGTGATCCAGATCTGAGAGAGCACCGGCGAGGAGGAGGAGGTCGTGGCTGCAAGCAGGAGGTCGTTGCTGCTGGTCGGCGTTGCAGAGGAGATCTTGGAGCTCGTCAGAGGTCGCCGTCGCTCGTCGCCAAATCTGGAAATCCGTGAGCCTCGCTGTCGATCTCGCCAAGCCAGATCCTGCCACCATCGTAGTCGTTGTGCCTCACCGTCGCGCCTCGTCGTAGATATCGTTGATCCTTGCCGGAGGTCGCCGTCGATCTCGCCGTGACCCTCTCCGCCAGTAGGAGCGACGGTCAGATCGTGAAGAAGATGAAGATAACCAACAATTTTTTTTCTTCTTTAAAGCCATAAGGGCTTGTTTGGTTGTTGTTTTTTTTTGTTAGGAGGGTAAATTGGTCATTTTAACCCATTGAATGAAGTTTTGAATGAAAAATTAGATGGATAAATGTTTGGTATAGTTCAGAATACCCAATCGTTAGTTACAATACTTGAGTATAGTCAGGGTTAAAAGGTGTTAAGTGGAGGATATGTATGTGTCATTTACCATTATGTCAATCTATTTAGTTACACACACCAATGAATTTGTTGGCGCGAAGCGCCCTATTGTATCTAAAAAAAATTATTTTGCTACATATGATCATTGATGATTCATTCTAGTTTTTTGTTTTGTTTAGACCATCTTCAATACTTAGCAACTATATTACGTGCTAAAGAGGAGAGAGAGTGTGACACATCAGCATATAAGTGTTTAGCATATACTTAGCATTTTTCTCTCCAATGCTTAGCACCATTACATTAAACGTTTGGTACAATGTAATGGAAGGGAATGGAATAAGTATTCCAGACTGAATACTATTCCAGCCTCAATACTAATTCATCTAGAGTGTTTGGTAAAAATTAGGAATAATTTTTTTCTAGGCAGAAAAGTTGTACTAATGTTTGGTTTGATTATTTTTATATCTAAATAAAGTTGCACATTGTTTTTTTTTTCGAAATACTATTAATACAATTATTAAATATTATTAAAATTTTTAAAACAATACAAGAAACATCCCAGTTTGCAACGTCCATTTTTCCGACAATCCAACATTGACATTGCAAATATCAACATATTGCGATTTCGTTGCGTCAACATAGACGTTTAAAAATCAAGTCACGGGGCAAATTATTTCCGAGGTCGTTGCGTCACTTTTTTTGCGACGTCCACGAGAACGCAAAGACGACTCACAAAAATTGCGACTAAGTCAATTGCAACGCCACGTGGACGTTGCAATGACGTCGCAAACACGCGAACATGTCGCAATGGACGTCACAAATTGGAATATTTTCTTGTAATGAAAATGAATAATGTTTTGACTGAACGACATCATTTGCTAAAAATGTTATTTCTTATGCATTACTATTGTTTTTTAAACTTGATTTAAATGTGAAGTTATTTTGATCTCATACATATATAATAGTTTTAAATTAACATTATTTCAAATTTTACTTTTCAACAAATTACAATTTTAATGGTTACTTTATTTAAAAGTAATGTTAATTTCTTTTAGTTAATAACATAATGATATAATTTAGTAAAATTATATATTTTGATTCAAATGTTATGAAATTATATACTATGTAACATATGATAAAATAAAACTTTCAAATTACGTATACGATATAATAAAAATATATGAATCTTCAATAATTTAGTTTCCAATTTTTTATTCTAGAATAAACTAGAATACTCATTCATTAGGTTGAGAGAAGGAATGATTTGTAAGGAAAAAGCTAGAATGGGCTTTCTTCTGAGAACAAGCTTTATAGCTTTTCCTACATGAACCAAACATAAGAAAGGAATAAAAATGTTGGAATAAGCATTCTATTCCATTCCTTTCTAGCGTACCAAACATAGCCTAAATGTCCAAGGAGAGAAAATGTGAAACAATTGCGCTTAGCATTGCGTGTTAAACTTAGAATCTCATCCTTTCTCTGTTCTGCTTAGCATCCACTACTCCAATTCTTAGCACCTCCTTCAAGAGGCTCTAAGACTCTTAGAGCCTCTTTTAGCATTCTTATTAGAGATGCTCTTGTAATCTTCATAAGTTTAATTATTAGTTTTATTTTTTGTTGTTGCACGTATTAATTGTTTTAAATTAATTCGTATAACTAAATTGTGAATTTTATTTTTGAGTTATATTAAATAGTTGTAATATTATTAGAAAAAATAGTTGTAATATATTAGGCCACTACTAATCTAAACTACGTAGTTTGAGAGATGCATTGATCTAAGCTTACATCAGTGCATTGACCTCTATTATGCCCAAGTAAGAAAATATAATATAACAAGTTAAGTTAATGCCGCTAGTTAAGCTATCACCATAAGTTAAATTATTATGTGAACCTTTTTTTATATAAAGAAAGCGGCTCATTTCATTTGTCAAACTAGTAGGTCAAAATAAAAATACAAAAAGTGAGAAACTGAAAACGTCATTCCAAACACGGGAGAGGATCAGAGTCCTAAACAAGCAAAAAAAAAAATCAAATACAGAAAGAGTTATCCAAACATGGAACTAACAAGAGACAAAAACTATGAACGCACAAGAGCTTCTCCTCCACGCCTAGATTTGAATCTTTAGAGTTATAAATAGATGTTTTATGACTGACCTAAGATCGAAGAATAATGAGTAGAGATGGCGACAGAAGCAAGTTCCCATTTGGATCATGAGAAAAAAATTGAATGAATTTGTATTACTTTTTTCATTTATTTATATTTCATACAGTATGAATTTACAAATTAATTATAATTTGTATGCTATTATAGTTTTTATACTATTTTTTCCCTTTTTTTTTATATTGTAAAATGTATATTTTTCATAATAATATATCAAAAGTATTATGTATAATATTTTTTAATTTTAAATATAAATTATTCTCAATGTACATTGTATATAATCAATGTTAGTGATAATGCCTATTCATATTTCGTGCAACTAATGAGATACAAACTAGCTTATTTATAACTTGAGAAAAAAAAAATAGTCTAACTTTAAGTGACTGAGACTCAGACATGCCAAAGAGGTAATGTCACCTCATAGTTTAACATTTTTACCCGCTCAAATGAATTTGTAGGCGTAGAGCGCTCATCCAAATCCTTTTGCATGTTGTGTGTCTTTTTTGTGCCTAATCGACTAATAATTTGGTCAAGACTCATTGCTCTTTTATGAATTATCATTATTGAGATTAAAAGTAATAATTCTAAGTGATGAGTATGGACTGAAAAATTAAAGATCAAAAGAATAAAGGTCGAAACTTGGAAATTATGGTGCTTTTTAAACTATCTTAGCGGATAGAAGTCGAAACAACTAAAACTTTTTTTTTTTTTATGGGAGAAAGCGTTATTAATGACACATTGGGTACCACTTTTTGTCCCAACAAGGTACTTGACTTTTGTTTTGCAACTGGTACACGATCTTTTCATTATGTATCCAATCTTATTATGAAAATAATTTAAAAATTGAACTCATGTGTAGTCACGTGACCATGTTGAAACAAAATATTCCAATACTCTCATTTTCCTCTATTAAACTATAGATTCGGCTCAAAAAATTAGTGACCTCCCAACCTATACATGGATGACACGTGATATAAATTGTCAGAGTGAGAGTCAACGGGCTCACGAATCAGCTCCAGATGGAGAAGAAATATGAAACCATGTCGCTTGGTGTGGAACATGTGCCCGTGCCATGGTCGCAAGGTGTGTGTATTCGCACGAGGCCACTAGTTGTGAAGGCCAGCCATGCGTGAAGCCCGTCTGCATGTTTGCGCCTTCCCTTTCGCGCGTCTACGAGCATCTATCTATGTGGTTCGTCTAGCCCGCGTCCGTCTATGCTGCAAATTATCCCATATCCAAGGGTCCACGCGCACGCTAGAGGGGTCACACGCCTTTGAAAGGTCGCGCATACTACTTTGTCCTCTATCCCTGGATTGTCCCTTCGCCTTGGACTATCTCCTCGGCCTAGTTAGGCAGCATACACTGAGGAATCCTCTCACCTTGGATGGCATGCACACCCTGAAACATTTGTGTGCCTTGGCATGCTCGCTCATCCTAGAAGCTACATGTAATCTTCATCCTATACGTGAGCTTCCCATGGTCTCAACCACCCCGCACCATCCGTGCCCGAGGCCACACGCACATCAAAGCGCATCTTAGAGGTAAGAGAATATGAAAACCAGTGGACACAAGGCTCCAACTCACTTCGCATTTCTTCTTCCAGCATAGTCGGAGCTGAAGCTAACGAATGTTAGTTGGCGAGAAGAACTAACTGACAAAATGATATGTTAGAATGAGAACATTATATGCCCTGTTGGTGAGCATACCCAACAGGTAGTGAGAAAGAGAAAAAATGACCTCCTTGTTGGTTAGTAGATCCAACAAGCAGAGAGCAGAAGACTAGAGATCCCGCAAGCCCAACCTTAACATCAATCGATCAGAAGCCACCATGTGTTAGGTAAACTTGATAACCATAAAAGAAGTTCTAAGTCCACATTATCAAGGCCAGTCATTTTACCATTCTCAATACACTCGCAAGAATCCGAAAATGCTCTTCATATGTTCATTGCAATCTTCGTGCATTCTTCGATATTAGAACAAAGTACAAAGATTTGATTCTCAATTTATTATGAATTTGAGTTTGTGTGGAGATCTTACTCTCACTTCGGAGGCGGTTTATCGAACACACACCTGGGGCTCCGCTTAATGTTGTGTTACATGCGCAGGCTCATAGTCACTGATTGGATGTGGTTCACTACTATCATTATTCCTGAAGGCCCAAAGATTAGAATTGATATTCAACTACCTTGAATATTGGATAAGAAGAACATAAGCACTTTGTTCAGAGCCCTTGATTTTAACTTAGAAAAAATAGTTAAATTAAATAGTTCCATTGTCGAGAATGTATTGAAAGCCTACTTTTAGCCAGACATTCTAAAATAGGAAGACAAGGAAATGAGAGGAGACATAAGACATAGAAATTATAAGACATAGAAATAGGAAGACAAGGAAATGAGAGGAGACATAAGACATAGAAATGGTGTTGTTAACTCGTCCAACATCAAGCAAAGCCTTGGCTAATAGAAGACTAAGGACTCCCACAAGAGTAGAGACAACCATTAGTTTACGTGGAGCCTAACCATCCGAGCAGAGCTTCCTGGAACTTCTTCTTAAGGAAGGGGATCTTATAAGGCAAGATCTAGATAGGAAAAGGGCCCAAAACCTGGAAAATGTCGCACCAGTACCATCCAAGCCCTCGTTCCAACTTCTAATCCAATAATCGACAACTCATTTGTTGGCCCCAATAACCCATGAGATGGTCAACGTGATGTTCACTCATTTTATGGGTGCGATGCTCGCCACCTACATGGCAGCCAACAGAGGGTCTATTCGACCATTTATACTACAATTCATCCCACATACTACCCCTTCCATTGTAGCCAATGTCTATACTATCCTAGTAATGGTATGTTGGTTTCTAATTTGATGATTTTGGATCGATTGAGTTGGAATTACGATGATGTTGTGAGAGCAGTAGGTCTGGATATATACGAGTTTTTTTTGTAGTATATTTATTAGTTGTATGATGGTGGCATGCTTAGGATAACAAAGGACATTATATTTTTTGTTCGAGTTATAGACGTATAACAGGTTTTGTGCAGTAACACAGTTGGATGAACGGTAAAAATGTCTTTGGAACATGAATGTTCTTCTTGATATGAAAATTTTCATGTGGAGAATATGCTCGGGTTGTCTCATACGGAGTTCTTGTTTAGACTGGTGTTTTTTTTTAATTCTTCTTATTAAAAGTGTGGTTTAGAAATCGAGTCAATTTTGTATGTCATACTATCTTGTTTCGGTGCTCGAATATGTTAAAGAGGGTGGGACTGGAAGGATTATCCATGGGTTACCTTTCTTTAGCAGGCTGGTTGCTAACGGTGGCGTTAAGGAGGGACATCAGTTTGTTGCATAAGATAATTGGTACTTGTTGGAGCTAATTGAAAATGAGACATATATGAGTTTGGCAGGTGGTTCACTTATAGGGTGGTATGATTCATTAGTTTCTTGTGATTTAATTTAAGCAACGGGTCTCAATGTGGTAGTGGTGGGTCTTTCAAAATGAGAACAAGCTTTTTTTGGGGGTTGGTTGTTGCCGGTGGCCAAGCATGCAAGTCTCAAGGGTGGTGGAGGCCAAGGCTTTGCATGAAGCTATGACTCAGGTTTGTTGGAAAGGTTAATGTTCTGTAATTTTTGCACTTGATATTTTAGATGTAGTGTTGGCTTTAAATGACAGTTGAAAATTTGAGTGGGTTTGACCTCCTCAACAGTGATTATTGGATTACGCTCGATTTGTATATATAGATTTCAATTCTTTTTTTTTCATATATATGCAGATGGTGCTGCTCTTGCTATAACTAAGAACTCCATTTTGGTGTCAAGTGGTGTCTCTTAGGATGGGGATGACCTTCCCCAAGTTGTATGAGATGTTTTAATCTTTGATTCATAGTACTATAATTCGTTTCCTTATAAAAATATACATAGTGAATATATTTTTAAGATCAATAGCAATTATAGTCACAACAAATAAAGATTAGTATTTTGAGATTTTTTTTTGAATTTGTGTTAAATGCTACAATGAAAATAGAGATAATTACACGTTTCTATTGTACTTCACACTTTTGCACTTAGATGCGCTTAACTATTTTCTCTCACTTTTAGATACCCTAAACTTATGAACTTTCAAATTTTTTAGTAATTTCGTATGTTAAGTGTTTAAAAGACAATAATACCCTCCCAACTCAAATAAAATTACAACCAAATAAGCCCTTAGTTGTCTTTAAATGAAAAAAAAAACAAAAAAGGCAAAAAAACTCTAAACTAACCCATCCACTACCAAATTTTATAAAACTCATCCAGTTTTGCTCGACTGAGACTGATCGAGGCAACAACTCTGACGGCAGGATGTGATGGAGGCAGGCTGGGACGGTGGAAATGGCTCCGACATGAGCTCCTCCGCTCGTCGATGAATCCGATGATGGATGGAGCTTCCAAATATGGCGTGCTGCGGCAGTGGTAGACGAGCAGCTCACCTCCGCCACCCTGCCCTTCTCACTATAAGAAAATGGGCTATCTCCGACGGAATTTCGATCAAAGAGGCGGACAGATCGACGGAGGCACGATGGAGTTGTGGTCGCCGGTGTGGGGAGCGAGGGACGCCGGTGTGGGAGGATGGTCGCCGACGGAACAAAGGTGAGAGAGACACTGGAAGCTAGGTGAGGTTGAGAGGATTTCAAATGGTTAGGGTACAATGTGAGAGAGAGAGTTGAGATATAGATAAGGATTAGAGAGATGAGAGAGAGAGATGGGAGAGAGAGTTGCGATAAGGATTTCCCTTATCTTTAACTTTTATTATTTTTTTTATTATTTATAGATTTTCGACGGATGGACAAGTCATCGAAAAATTTCTGACGCCCAAATCCGTCGGAAATTTTGGGCGTCGAAAATTCCGTCGGAAATAAGTCATTTTCTTGTAGTGTCTCTTCTTTCTCTGGCGAGCATCTATGTCGATGGATTTCTCCAGTTGCTCGACAAAGATATATCTCTATGGACCACCATGGAAACCATACTCCAACTTCGTGAATGAAAGAGGAAGTCGGAGAACCTCGTCGGAAAGAGGAACTTCGCTTCTTGGCAAACCACATCTAATCTTGTCAAAGCAAGCCCCTCCACCATTTTATGCTCCACTAGTCGGCTATTATGTCACTTTCATTCAAAGTCACGCCTCCGTTCGTACTCCACAATCTGCAACTTTTGTGTTCTTCAATTGATCAATATAATGAAATTATTGTGGCTCATTGTTGATTTTGGTGAGATTGGAAAAACATTTCAGAGACATTTCAAGAATTGGGAAACGATTTAGATCTCGAGGAAGTAGAAAATGGTCTAAGAGTTTGGAGAGAAATGTAGCTATGAACAAAAAATAAATTATGTATAATTTATATATATGAAGAGTGAATTGATGTACAATATCTGATTTTGATTATTGGTTGTAATAAAATTGATGTATATAAATTCTAATTTTTATATTTTTCGACGACAATTTAATGATTCCAATAAAAATTTGATGATTCTAGCGAGAGTTTAATGGTTCCGGCGTGAGTTTGATGATTCCGACAAGAGTGATGAGGGAGAAGGGTAAAATGAAGGATATTTTTTAAATTAAAAAAAATGTGGTGATGTGCTAGGCACACGACTGAATTATTCTCATATTCCGTTTAATGCAAATGACATAATAGAAAGTGAATAGTTTAGGGTATCCAAAAGTTAAAACAAAAAAATTCAAGGTATTCAAGTGCAAAATGTTTCAAGTACAAAATAAATACAAGTAATTATCCCATAAAAATACAATCAAATTTTCATAAAAGAAGTACCATTTGCTAAACTGTTTGAAGATTAACAAATGGTTGAAGATTCCAAATGAATTCATTAGAAAATTTTAACATATCAACCATTATGCAAATTTTTTACAAAAGCTCTTGTGGAACTTCAAAAATCCAATTATCAAAAGAAAAAAAATCTTTAAATTTACACAAATTTTAAAATATGTGTATTAAATTCTATACACCAACAAAGAAATGAATTGTGGGCATGATTAAATTGCTTCCAAGCCACACAAAAAAGGTAGAAAAAATCATCAATTCTGATTCATGCATTCATACTCGTTTTGTATTCGAAGAAAAGTGAGATGTTTAGCACTATGCTAGTGAGGGTTTACAAATAAAATGATATAGGGTTTTCGATTGGAGAGTGTGGCAGTGCTCTGCTTGCCTTCAATTTATTCTTATAGAGATTTGGTGACGCAGGGAAGAAGATAAGGGAAGAAGGGACCATCTCGGCTACCAAGGCTACACAATCGACGTTAAAATGGTGGTAATCTCCACAAAGCAACCCAACTGTGTTACTAGAGACGGGATCAGTGGCGGATCTGGATTTCTAAATGCTCTCAATCAGGGGAGAGGAGGAAGAAAGACTGGAGATTAATTGGGATAGGGGAGAATGGAGGCGAGGCAGAGGAAAGCGAGAAATGGAGAGTAGTAGACCGCTTTCTTACTCAGGCGATTATCCAGTTCTAGGTGATGCAGAGCATGATGGCATCCATTTGGAAGCCGGTGGCGAAAATGAGAACAGAAGAAGGGTTTGACGAACGGATGGCACGAACAAAGCAACAAATCATCTTCGAGTTTTTTTTCTGGAGCAGGGTGCCACGCGGGTGATTGACAGAGGTCCGTGGACTTTCAACCATCACGTGCTCATGTGTTAACTACTAAAATCGGGCGATATACCGGCTAAAGTGGAGCTGAACACGATTGGGCTTTGGGTGCAACTGCACGACCTCTCGGAGGAGTTCCGAACGGAGAGAGTTTGCAAATATAACGGCGACTACATTGGCCGATTTGTGGAGTTGGGTCCTTTCAACTTTACTCATAATATGGCGTCATACATTAGGATTCGGGTCCTGATGGATGTTCAGACAGCCATTAAGAGGAGATGGAAGATGAGGCTGGTGGGGGGGGGCACATGGACCTGGGTCATTTTCAAGTATGAAAAATTTCCCCGCTTTTTCTTCTACTGTGGGGTTATGGCTCATAGCGAGAACTTGTACAAGGATCTGATTCTTTATCCGGAGGTGGGTCAGGATTAGAGGGCGTACGTGGTATGGTTGAAGACCGTATGCCGTAAGCAAGGTCGGGATGTGGGAGCACATTGGCTGTTGGGGGAGGATGAGGGTCCTTAGGCAGTTCTTATGGAGACGTCATGAGTGGTTTCGGAGATGTTGTTGGGTGCGGCCGAGGATGTGGTCGGGAAGACCCTCTTGGAGGGTAAGCGTAGAAGGGTGGTGGGGTTAGATGATGAAGCTGACAAGGCGAGCCAAATTGAGGAGACTCGCTTAGAAAAATGATGAACCGGGGTGATCACGCAAGACTAGCAATGTCGGTCCCTAGGGTCATCTCGGTCGAAGGTAGTATGCAGGTATGGGGTTGTTTGGGGCAAGTGCCCTATAATTATGGTTTTTTCTACATTTTTAAGTTATGTTTTCTGTCTTTTATTTCGAACTGGTGAGTGTTTGGTTGTATAGGGGTGGATATTGTTGTTTTGTACCTAACAAACCGGATTGTGGTTTGTATCATTGCCAAAATTGAGGACGGGATTCCTCACCTAGATAGGCTTTTGGCTTTGGGGGGGAAAAAGGGGGGCGCGGGGTTGTGCATTGGGGGCTGAAAATGGGCGACGTGGGTTCTGTTCCTAGTCTATACTTGAGTCTGTATTTAGCTTTTGGGCTAAACTTGAAATCTAATAAATATATCCTTTGACTCTTTCACTCAAAAAATAAATTATATACACCAACAAATTTATCACAATATCCAGTTTTGGATATGTAGTTTTTTTTTTTCATACATCACTTTGTACCAACATTACTTTTGAAAAAGTACATTATAACTATGTACGAACCAAGTGCAATTCAAAGTATTTAAATTTGTGCCGACAATTCGGGTTTTTAAAAGTGGCATAACATGTACATGACACGAATTTAAGGTACCGTATGGATTAGTATTTTTGGTTTGGGAATGGAGAATAGGAATGGGAATGAAATTCTCATTGATGGTGTTTGAATTAGAACACCCTGATTCTGATTGCGATTCTGATTCTGATTCTGATTCTCATTCTCATTCCCTCACTCTCGAGTAATTGATTCCTGCCTATATTGGATGGAATGAGATTTTCATTCCCATGTCTTCACTTTTTATTTTACGATGTAAACTTTAAAATTTTATAACTTTCTGCTCTGATGTCCGATTGACATATTTTTTTTGGTTTCATATAACTTTTCAAGATGAACATTATTATGATTATATGTTTTTCAAATAATGGATATTTATAATAAAAAATTCAAGAACAAAAAAAAAATTCAAACTAGTTTCGTATTTGAATTTCAGGCCGGATACAAACACACACACACACACACACACATTCAAAAAAAGTTGTGACGATTCAAATTTTGAATCAAATTTAAGTTTTAGAATTCAGATTTACAATCCGAATCCGATTCGAAAGAAGTTCATATTAGATGAAATCGAGTTTTGAATTCAACTAACACACACACTAGAATTCAGATTTACAATCTGAATCCGATCCGAAAGGAGTTCAGATTAGATGAAATCGATTTTGAATTCAATTAACACACACACATGTACATTCAAAATCAGTTGTGATGATTCAAATTTCGCATTAAATTTGAATTTATGTTTTCAAATTCAGATTTATAGACATAAATTCAAATTTGATCCGAAAGAAGTCCGAATTAAATGAATTCGAGTTCTAATTGACACATATATATAGACACAAACACATACTCCCTCCATCCCAAAATGAGAGTCATGTTTGTCAAAAAAAATTTGTGCCAAAATGAGTGTCTTGTTTCTATTTTTAGGTAATTATATTATTGTTTTTACCATATTATCCTTATCACTTATGCATATGGGCAGATTTGCACTTGGGGTGTAGGTGGAAAAGTGAGAGCAATATTGGAAACACACTAAATCATCTTGTAATTCTTAATTTTTAGGGTAAGATGCTACAGAACCCCTTGAACTTACCCGTATTTTGGGATTAGCTTTTCATTAGGG
>JAYMTA010004842.1:0-12143 GCA_036897625.1 Pelargonium cotyledonis
CAAAATCCCTAACATTTGGGGAAAAGAAGACCTAAATTGAACTTAGTCAGAAACCCTAACACTTGGATAAGAAGACCATACGACAACGTACAGGACCCTTGACTTGACTCAGAAAAAATAGTCAAATCAAAAAAGAATAACATAAATAGAGGCAGTGGCGAATATTTCTTGTGGGCAAACTAATAACCAGATGTTCTTTCACCACGTCAACTTAATACTAGCTCATAGTTCCTCATAGGGCAATAATCTAAGTATGATTAAATAAATTAATTATTGAGTACAATACAGGAGATAGAACACAGGTACAAAATGATATAAAAAGACAAAAAATGGTAACTTACAAACCTTCGGTAAAGGTCAAGGAGATCTCTTGGTACATAATTAGATTTATTTTTTCCTTTTGTATCCTAAGAAATTAGAAGCAGTTGATTAAGTTAAGCACATATGTATAATTGTATACCATGATACCAAAGGTGATGCTTTTGTTACTGAAAGCAATGAATAGTATTCGACCTCACTGCAACTCACCAAACAATCTTCAGCAAGGTGCCCAGGCCTCTGACACTTCCAGCTACAATTGGCAATAGCAGTAAAATTACCACAAATAAATAAGACAAACTAAAAGTTTAAGGTTTTCTGTCATAACGGTCATGCAAAAATAATTCATAATTATTAGACAACGACGATACCAACCATTCGTAAGTACAAAGACTAGATGTCCTCTTGGACCAACGATGGCGATCATAATCCCAAGTATCCTCCCCAAACTCTGGCATTGGTAAGGCACCTTTAACTTCAGATGGCATATTTGGCCTTTGGTTGATCAACGGCCCCTGAAAACATAATAGATGGACCGATCCCAATTTAAGAAGGCAAAATTAACATGAAACATTAAATATCACAACAAATCTGCTAGCGAAAAACACCTCAGAAGGTTTAATACTTTCCAAAAGCTCAGCTTTGCATTCAAAACTGCAAATATCATCATCAGTCTACCAAAAGAAAGACACGTCATTATAAATTCATTAGCAAGTGAAAAACTGTACAACGTGCCGGTAAAATATCAAAATATACTGTGCACAAACCTCACCTCATTGCATATATATTCTCCATATTTCCCACATACTACGCAAACCAGTTCTCCTGGAACAGCAAAACGTTGCTCTCTTCTACTCTTGACTTTATCCAATTCATTCACCTGACCTGAAGAAACATGTCAATAAAGCTGCACATCACAAATTCACTACTTTGTTGATCAAAACCTGCCCATCAAATTCTAGGTCCCATTTCTGCAACTAAGCCATATCTAAATCCCACTCCCGGATTAGAGGAATATGAGGCAATTTTAACCGGCCACAAAACCACACAGACACAAACTTAGAGTTGATAGATTGAGATCCAGAAACAAACCAGTATTTGAAGAATTTTGAGGTTCTTCACGTTCCGAAGCGCTTTCATCACCTGATTTTCATGCCATTCATCGCTACATCAATATATAAGAAAACACTCAAGAAAGAACAATTGCGCTTAATCATGAGTACATTTCAAACTAGAAGTTAGAAAATCGCTTACTCTCGTACTCAACCAAATTTACACCAGAAGTAGAACTCCTCTGACATGAAGAAATCCAGAAAATCATTGATAATGAGCATTCTAAAAGTTCACATTTACATAATTCAAGTTTTAGATAACACTAATTGCAACTACCAAAACATCTGCAGTTAATTCTTCATAAATCTGCGACGAACTGACTTCCTTCCTGTTCATGCAACAAACCAAATGCAATCAAAACCTTAGCATTTGATCAAACATCAACAACAACAACAAAATCACAAAAAAAAAAACTAAAATCAAACTATTTTGTTCAAAGAATTAGGACTTGAATTCACCTCCTCTTTTCAATATAATCCAGGTGAGACATAGGTCCATCTTTTTCCTCAATCTCACGTTTCCGAGCACGCGGTGGTGGCCTCGTCTCACGACGGCGTTTTGGTCGGACCTTCGTCTCATCAGCCGGAGGCTGTTCTTCCAACAGAGAAGCGTTTCCGGTGGCGGCGTTGTAAGCTGAAAGTCAGGAGAGGATCGTGACGAACCGAAAATTGCGAATCGAGGAAGCTTGATTTTCCCGGCAACCAAACAGAAGGTAAGTGAAATTGAAGAGATTAAATTGATACCTCTGAGGTTCTGAAGAACGGAGGAGAGACTGAAGTCCTTGTTGTATGTCAACGAAGGATTCTTGTAGAAATTGCTTCTCGTCCCCATTATCGCTCTGCGAAGAAGATTCGGGAATCGATTGAGCCTCGACGATGTCAGTGGGAAGGGAAAGAAGAAACGACAGAGCGTTTTTGGAGTTGCGTGAAAAACGACTGTCACTTTCTATGGGGCGTAACTGGGTTAAATCAAGTTTAAAATATCGATCTCAGCTGAATTAGAGGTGATAATTCAAATTTCGGGTTGAGACATGGTTGTGTCAGCTTCATCGGGTTTGATGACCCGAACTGTCATGAGTGTTGTGAGCTTAGCAGTTCGGTTGCGATCCACTAATAATGTGTGTTACGAGGTTAGGCTGACCCCAACCGCACCCTTCTACTAGAACTTGACCCGGCACCAATTTGGAGGTCCATTTTATACGATCTGTATTCACAAATTTTAAGTTAACTTCCGGGAGACCACAAGTTTGGAAACCTACATTTTTTATGACCTGAACTGTCATGAGTGCTATGAGCTTAGCAATTCGGTTGCGGTCCACTAAAAATGTGTGTTATGAGGTTAGGCTAACCCCAACCGCACCCTTGAAGTTATATTATACTAGAACTTGACCCGACACCAGTTTGGAGGTCCATTTTATACAATCTGTATTCACAAATTTTAAGTTAACTTCCGGGAGACCACGAGTTTGGAAACCTACATTTTTGTCCATGTATAAGTGAGTCAATAAACGAGTTACACAATTTATTTATGGCTGTTTAACGGGTCCTACACAAATCCGATGAAACTGCACCAAAATCTACTTATGTTGTGTCCGTGTCATGTCACGCATCTATCAAGGACCCAAAATTCAATATCAGCTGAACCATACAAAGAAATAAATGAAACATTGACTGGAGGATGGGAAGCCTCCATTCAAGAAAAGTCACCGACAACAATGCTTCCACACATTGCAATACAGAAATGGCCCAACCTGCCCTCAAGAATAATTCAACTCTAGTATGATAAATAAAGTACAGAAAAAAGTGAAGTCATTGCCTTCAAAATCTTTCTCATCCACATTCTCAGAACCTGAGTCAACCATGAGCCCAAAAACTATCAGATAAATTCAGCATCTCACACACTTCACAACCAGATTTGCTGGTGTTGTTCTCTTCACCATCTTCAACAAAACATCACAAACTCATAGCTATATGGGACTTGCAGGCTGCAACATCAATGGCAACCTTGATGATACAAAGTTCAGTGAGCCCATGCCTTGGATTGGCATATACGTAGCAGCAGCTTCTTTGGCATGTTCCATAGCCATGGGAGTAGACGCTATCCGCGGATTCACTCAAAGGAAGTGCTGGTTCCCGTGCAAGTTCTTCTCGCTCAACGCCACTTCCTTGACCTTGATTGCTGTGGCAATCAAGCTTTCGATGGATCTCAACACGGTCATGCCTCGCTGCCAGGACCAGCTGGTCAAGCTCAGCAGCTCCGTCTTGATCTGCACGATAATGGGTAACTCCATGCCTTCCCTCGGGCCCATGGAGAACGAAGAAATCGCCATGAACATCATGGCTATGGCGATTCTTGTGATTACACTAGTTGTCAATATCTGCATCCAATTAGGTACCGGTGTTATCTATGTTTTCTGGGAAGAACATGTTTTTGTCATGTTTCTGATGCTTGTTTTGCTAGTGCTCATGATCTTTACGGCTCTAACAATTCCTTCTACTAAGCGTTATTTGGAACATAAGTATGATAAAAAGTACCATATAGCTGTTAAAGAAGGCTTCAATGAAAAGTGTAGGATACCAACAAACAAACTTAGAGAAGATCTTACGAGATTTTGGATGATGGCTCATACTTGTTGTCCACAGTTCGTGATTGGCCGGTCAGTGACTTGCACTGCTTCAGGCGTGTTCTGTCTTCTTGGCGCGCTGACTTTAGGGGAAGCGATGATTAGGTCTTATTTCATGCCATGGTCCTTCAGATTCTGCAGCGGCGAATCTGACTACAGATGGTCAGCAACTTTGATTCTTGCTACACAGGCTGTTGGGGTTGGAGTAGGCACAATTGCTCCTGCATTTAGATGGTTTTTCGGTATAAATTTCAGGTGTCCAAAGCGAGGCAGAGAGTGCTGGAAGAGAGAATTTACTGTAGAGAGGTATTGGATTCAAGGGCTGGTTGAGATGAAAGAGTGTCCGCTAGCTTTTAGCTACATCAAGAATCGCCATTGCAGAAAACTCGCCCACGATGCAAGAAACGGGTTTTTGGATGCGTGTATCAGGACACAGACTGGGATTGTGTTGGCAAGCAAAGCAATCCGATTCGTTTCCATTTTCTTCGTGAGCCGGATCTTGTTGTGCAGTGACTTCTGCAAGGGGGTTAAGAGAAAGTTAAAATCCATCAACAGCATTTCAAGCAATGAAACAGAATCAGAGTCACAACCCGAGCCAAAGTTTGATCTTGGGCGTTTTGTTTTGCATCTTGAAGGCGAGGATGTGCTGGTGCATCTGATGAAGAGGAGCAACCGTGATGCTACTGAACATTGGATCCGGATGGGGAAAAATAAAGAACTCAAACATCTCGTAAAACTGCTGGAGGAATCGTCATTTTCACAAGGATTTAACGAATTTGACAGTTCAAAAGTACCTTCCTTGGAGAGTGAAGAACCTCCAAATTGTTGGGCTCTTCCTCTTGTGACACTGACCGCCATTGCATTAGCGCTTCCAAACATCAAACAATCCTCGATCAAAGAGTTGATATGTGGAGTAAACGAAGGGCTTCAATATGTCAGACTCGTAGAAGACAACATTGGTGCAAAAGATTTTACGAACATCAGACAGGCAGCAAATGTTGTTTGGCTAGGAATCGAGCTCTATCACAAGTGGTTACATGTGGATATCTGTAAATTGGCTACCCAAACAGAAACTCCAGCAGAAATTCTAGAAGAACTTGCACTCACCGCAAAGAACAAATTTGAGGAATTCAAGACGAAAGATACGAATCACTGTCTCAAAGAAAACCCGTCCAAGTGGCCCGTCAAAGCATTGGCAGCTAATTCCATGTACAGAATAAGTAAAACCATTCTGCAGAATCACGCTCACAGAAATAATCAGACGTCCGAAAGACTATTCAATGAACTAAGTGCTATGATATCTGATATACTATGTGCTTGTCTCACTAATTTACAACGCGTTATCTCCGTCAAATGTTTAAGCAGTAGATTTGAAGATAGGGAAAAGAGTGTTCGACACGCAGGGTTCCTCCTCGGTCAAGCTGAAAATGTTCTTAAAATTGTAGAGCGAAAATCACTTCCCAGCTTGGATCCTGACCAAATGGCATGCATTGATAAGTGGCGTTTTTCACTCAACCAGCAAAACCCCTTGTCCCCATCAGAGTGTGACGCAGCTCTTCCTCTTCCTAGTGACTTGTACCTAACTGTTGAGTAGAGTTTTGCAAGCCTGAGTCAAAAAATTAAGAAGTCAATATTTTCATCTATGTATATACTAGCATGGAGCTTATTAGAATGTTTTCATATGTTATATGAATTTCCAAAACTAAGAGCTCAATTTCTTAGTCTTATGAATGTAATGAAACTGAAAGATCTATCACCTGTGGATGAAAAAATAGCACAGCTACTCTGATTATAAGGTGCCAACCTTCTCTCAGGAAAACAATTATGAACCGAAAATGCTTCATTTCAAAAGTACATAATAGCCAATTTTGTTAAGAAAACATAATAATTTCATCATCTAAAATGTCGCAGCTACATTGATCTTCTCCAAAGAACAACCGGGTTCAGTGTAAGGGTGTCCCACGAGATGTACACTAGATGCTATACACAAAGTATGAAGTAATTACAGGGATAATGAAATCCCGTTGACAGTGCATAAACCGAGGCAATAGAAGCATTCATCGCTCTATCAACACACAACATTCCATATGATATCTACCTCTCGTTATTCCCAATTCAATTGCATATCCAACACTTATTTTTGAATTCATGCACACATAAAAAAAAACTATAAATCTTCATTCAATATATGCCACTTCACAACCAAACTCTTAATTATTGATGAAACATTGAAAGCGTCAGCAATTCTCAAATTACATTCTCACGGAAATCACCAAACAATGATTATCATTAACACAGATGACCATTAGAGCTAAAACACAGACACAGTAATACTTGAAAAAGCTCATAACTCACACTAGAAAATGAAAAACAGAACCAACACTGAAACTCAGAGCTATTGCTCAAATGGTAACCACTAACAAGTTAATATTGATTCATTCCACTTCATTAACAATTTTGATCCAAGTTGAAGACTCAATCGGATAGTAACAACAAAAAGAAAGAAGCAAACCTAGAATAGAGGAGCATATATGAAGAAAGAAAAAAGTGTAAAATTTTCAACCTTTCATTAACAATGGAATAAACCCAGAGTGACTATCTTGCTCCAAACTATAAGAACCTGAACAATGACAAAAACGACGACGTACAGGCGAGCTGCTACTTCTCCTCATCGTCATCGACTCTCTTCTTGGGCTTGCGGTAGTTCTCTTCAATGTGCTTGGCGATCAAGAGGCCTGTGTCGGTCAGTTTCTTCACGTCGGGAACGTTGTAGTTTTGCGCCACGTAGATTCCGAACGCCGAGCCGGCGAGGAAGGAGAAGGCGCTTCTGATGATACCCATTTTCAAAGACTCTGTGTTGATCGATTCTCTTCCGTCAAAACTGGATTTTGAATCGACGAAGATGATGAAGAAGACGATGACTATAATGGGTTTGGATGTGGAGAAGAGAAGGTTTAATTTTATATGGAGCTCGAATCGATTGACCTTGCTCTCCACGCCTTCTTCACCTTCTGCTCTGTGCTCAAGCTGACCCCTTTCCCAAGCACCGGGACGCACAAAACTGACTGGTCAATACGGGCTCGATTCGGATCGGCCCATTATAAATGGGCCATCGTGAATTTTGAAAATTAGGTTACAGATTGGCGCGAGATCGTACAAATTGGAGCGATCTCAATTTTGCAGACAATCGTGCGCTTCTTCTTCACGAACATCGACGATCACATTTTCGAAGATTTATGAGCTCTCAATCTCAGGTAAGCAGTTTGATCTGTTATATTTACGATTTCATGCTAGTTTGGTTCCAATTTGTTGATATTTCCATGATGTGCTGTGTTCTATATTTAAATTTGAGGTGACTGTGAATTTGTGATGTTTAACAATGTTCTTAACTAGTGACAAGTTTTGCACAATTTTGTTTATTGATGGTAAATTAGTTTTGGGGATCTTAAAGTTTCTGCAATTGGTTTATGTTCAGCAAAATTTTGTCATCTTAGGTGTGTTCTTGGTGGCACTTTGTTATCTTTATATTGTGCTAGAAATGGTAGCAATGTTGTTTTGGAAATCACTAGGTGTGGTTAGGGTTTAGGGAAGTTCAAGGCTTCATTTCCGAAGTTGAATTATTTTGAGTCTACTCATAACCAGTCAATATTGTTCTACGGTTGAAATTGTTGTCTTATGACTGTGAAGTCACGTGTTCGAGTTACGAAAATAGTTTGTTTGTTAGTCTTGAATTTAAGTCTTAAGTCATAATAAAAATAGGCGAAAACTTGAAACTACGATTGTTGATTGCAATCTCATGCATGCCATTCATTTGTTGGTAAGAAAACGTCCAATACTTTAAAAATGTCACAAGGCTTAAAATCTCGAAATGAATAGGGAGGCTGAGGTTTCGGTGATTGAGTATGCTCGTATTTCAACCCCAAATGTGATTGGTAGAGAGAAAATACGTCAAATTTGGACATGAGCAGTCTTAATTGGATCATGGACCGGGTGTTTTGGACTGCAAGTTGCTTTGAATGGACCATAAAATGGGTTGCGAGAACCATGGTTTGGGTTAGATGTTCCACCTATAGTTACGGGCCAAACCTAGCTAAAATAAATCAAATTGGGCTTAGCAAGCCGTGCACATGACCATATGCTCAGAAGTCTGTGTTTGTTGTTGTATGTTTGGGTTGTTGTTACCATTGCCGATTGTTCACTGGATTCTCTTTCTCTGTATAAATTGTTGATCTTCCTCATGGGCTGAGCTGCTAATTGGTTCTTTCTTGGGCTGCTAAAAGATATAGTAGATGAACTAGTCAAATAAGCTTGGAAAAGTCTGGTTTTGAAAGCAAAAAAGTCTTAGAAACTGAACTTGCATATGGAAAACATGATTTCATTGGATTAGTACATGTTTGATGTTTCATGGAAGATCTTTCGAAGTTTATAGCTATTGCATGTCAATTACAAGTGTGTATCTGTTGCTGTCATAGAAGATGGCCTTAGCTTTTCCCATTGGTGTGTTCTTGTAGTGCCTATTTTAGTTGAAAATGACTGAAACATGTCAAAGATGTCCACAAACAGCTGATCACCAACTGAAAGTAGTTGTCTCCATATTTATAATCCGAAGAGCAAAGCTTTTCTTATCCCGAAAAGTTGCTTAGAACAGGCCTTTGATTGCTTTGCTGTGCCTGAACAAGTGCTCAAAGTGTGTAAATATAGTTTACTGATGTGAACATTCTACTAACTCTGTTGTTGCTTTCTCTCTTGGATTCTTAAAAGATCATGCATCATATAGTTTACAATTTGGATATGTTGTTTAATATTTATGTATGATCATGATGTAACCATTTGACATTAGTTGTGAGGAAGTTGACTAGTTTGAGGGGCAAAAAGAGTGGGAACAAGATAAGAAAACTTAGAAAAGAGGAGGAGATAAAAGAGTGGAAACCATGAGAGAGACATGGTTGGTTGACCTTGCCGGATCACAAAATAGGAGAGACAAGATAAGAAAACTTAGAAAAGAGGAGGAGATAAAAAGATGGAAGAAATCAAAACCCTGATCTCAAAGCCACCCAAGTTGTCCATGTAAGAGCCTTGTGGAGCCTAAACTCCACTGAGATGTGTGTATGTAGTAAAGGTAAAGAAAACTGGACCATTATAGGACCCAATTGAGTGTTTGGGGGTGTTTTGTTGGGGCCAAACCTTTCCTTAGCTTTTGATATGATGAGTGCTTACTTTTGGGTTTTGGGTATATAAGAAAATGAAAGTACGCGTTAGAAGAACGCATACTAAGATATTAGAAAAGGGAAAGAAAATATGAACAAAACTTGAAAAGGTTGGATTGGGAAAGATATAGTGGCAAAGCATCTACAAAAGGCACAAGCAAAAGTTTGTGTGACGACAACCCTAGCTTTTTTCTTTGTGCACGCATGTAAATGGTGGGTGAGTTTTGGTATACAGTAAGGATGTTGTCTTGTTCGAGTCAAGAAGGTTAACTAGGATAGAGATACGTGAGTAAATGACTTTTTTCATATCACAAAACGGTGGGAGACTTGTAGATAAAGGCCTTGTTTCGATTGTGTACTTTAAATGTTTGTAGAGAGAAAACGTTTTTTTTTATATGCCGGTTCACACATATAGCAAATTTGAGTCAATCAATAGTTAGTTAGTCAACTTAAATCATTTTGACGACCAAAACTCTTGTTGGAGCGGTAGATTTCCTAGCTATACATTACATAATCTCCCACCAAATCAACCTAAAGTCTTTTTTCTTTTTATTCCTATTTGACATTTGCCCCAAAATATTTCTTTGATTGATCTTGTCATTGCCTTTTAACTTGATCTACACTTTATTGATTTACTTGATTGCATACCTTCCAAAACTTATTATGCAGGTTGGTTTGAAAAGGGTCACAATCTTCTCCTATGTCCTACTTCCTGTACCAAGAGTTTGTCCCATTATCTTCTCAATTTTATTAAAACCCTAAAGTGGCATTCAACTATATATTGCTTTTTGGATTGATATTAATCTTGTTTTCAAGGAAAATATCAGTACAGACAATACAGCTATTCATAAATTGAAGAGTGGAGAGCTTCACCACACTTAGTGGATTGACACTTGCTGGTCAACTTGGCAGGTTAGACAAGCTTTTATGAACAGACAGACCAAAATAGTTATAACTCAAAATTCGCACATTTTACTCGCAAAACCTTACACGACCTATTACCATAATGGATCCAAACCTCTTTAGGGCCGGACCAGGTTAAGTCTGAATAGCTAGTTCTAACCAGTATAAATGTTGAGCAAGAAATCTTGGCAAAATAATTTTTGGTTGAGACTTAACCTCTCCTAAAAGCCCTTGGTTCCAACGGAGCGTTTTACGTTCATAAATCTATCGGGGCTATATATAGTATAAATCATTTCGATCAAACTTTTATTGGTTGAAACTCTGCAAATGAGGAAATATTGTTGATTTTTTTACTTGTTTCATTGAATTTGTTAGTATGGAGTGTTTGTTCAAGTTTATTTCTTTTGTATTTTAGTTGAGTCTCAATCACTAACGGTGTTTAACTGAAACTTCCACTCTCGATGATATAAATCTAACAAAGCAATGGTGTGTCACCTTTTGTTGAAGTAGAAGGTCATGGGAAGCAAAACAAGTTATTAACTGCAAAATGGGTGGTGACCCACTAAGGGTGAGGTGTGGGTTAACAAACATTATTGAAAGAGATGTCATGAAGAGAGCATAATATTTGTTGTTTCAATTCAACCAAATCCCTCACTCCTAGGACTTGGATAGGAGGCTGCTTCTTCACAAAAGTTACTTTGTAAAGTGCTCTCCTATCATTATACTTTCCATAGGGAACTTGGATTTTTCTTTTCCTTTCTTTTCTTTTCTATTAGATCTTTCAACTTTGAGGAGCAAATATAAAAGTGGGTTGCTTTAGTTGCTTCTAATGTGATTTGTATCAAAAACATATTGAATTTGTTGACCTTGACAAGTGCTTAGCACGTGTACATAAACAAAAGTCACCATATCATAGTATAATTTGACATCTAATGCCCCGCATTCTTACGTTTAAAATTGAACTATCTGTTTCTTGAATCGACTTAATTACATACAACATATAGATATGAAGTTAAAACAAATCATAAACATTTAACTTGGTGAATCCTCTTATGTGCAAAATCCATATCTTTGCAAGGAGTCAAACTTTTAAATATTGACCCCTATAAATGCTTGTAGACATTCTGGTGTGGTGTCTTATACAGAAAGTGTGAAGATGAACCAAACAAGCACTAAGTTAATTTAATTGTAATTGAAAGTTGTTGCATTATCTACCGATCGAGAATGAGATAAAATAGGTTATATTCAATAATTTTGTGCAAATGAGCTCCTCCCAACTTCAAACTCTCGAGGTGTTGTTAAAGGAAGGCAAATTGTTAAGAATTTGGAGGCTCATGTGTAGAACTCGTGTGGTTGTAAGTATGTGTTGTCAACTTCTTGTTTATATACTTAAAAATTGTTGATTAAAATATATTTGTATTAGTAGGTTTCAAATAGATTTACAATTAAATAAATAAAAATATTTGAACGAAAAAATTACATTATAAATTATAGTTATAAAATGCTATATTGTGGTTTTAATGTAACATTATATAATAAAATAACTCATGTTTATTTTATTCTTTTTTTTAACGGAAATTATTTTATTTATTGAAAATAGGAGTCCAATACAAAATTATAGAAACCGAAAGACCTACTAAAAAAACCGAATACCAAAACAGAAATCGAAAACATAGAGTGATTCAAATCCAACTGTGCCGATCCAGACAAGGACGTAAAGTCGCTGTTTCGATCTAACTTAAGCCTAATCCCGGCCTTGTGAATCATGAAGAAGAAAGCAACACCATAGCAAAAAAATAGAAAACCCAACTGTAGTTACGAACCCCATCCAGCCATCCCGGGTCCTAACACGAAACCCGCGACGGTAAAAACAGACCAAGACGGTGCCATCCAACCGGGCATACTGCCACACATCCGCGATGATCCCCAACCGTCACCGCCCCACTCCAACATCCTACTTGGCTAAGCGAGCCTGATCA
>JAYMTA010004843.1:0-12138 GCA_036897625.1 Pelargonium cotyledonis
GTAAAGTCAGGGAGCTAGGATGGCTACTAGTTCGGCAGATTCAAAGAGAGTTGCCAAGTTGGATGCTTGCGGGGACAGTCAAATCGGAGGGGAGGGTTTATCCAATGCCTCTTATTTTAGTGATTTTGACGTTTTGACTATAATAGCCTATAAGAGTTTGGTTTTAGTTGTTTAGTGCTGCTTTATTTTAGTCTTTATTTCATATTGTTTAGTTTATTTCGGTTAGTTTTAGTTTATGTTTCACTATTCTAAGTACAATCTTCCCTTTAAAAAAAACTATACGCGGATTATGATTGTTTTATAGCTAAATCAAACTAATAAATTTTTCATTCATATCGAAAGATTATAAATTTTTTTCGATTAGCTAAAGTCAGATATCTAGCTCTTGGTTTAACTTTTTTACTATGTAATTAATGAAGACTATAAATATAAGTAAGGCACTATATTAAGTACTCAATTCACTTCTATTATGTTTATCAAAAAAAAAAAATCACTTCTATTACACCCTTTCTTTTTTTATCTAAATCCAGTACACAAACTACCCTATACCTACGCACAGAGACAGGAGCAGTAAAGAGGTTGTGGTCAGTTGCCCCCCACTGAATTTACTATGTCTTAAATATGCTTTGTATTTTGTAAAATATTTTATAATATGAGTAATATGTGCATCAATTGGCTAATATAATTTTATATCAGTGACACTAACGAGATGATGACACCTCAATTAAAAATTATGGATCCAGAAGGGTCGCTCTGCTTCCACAAATTCACTTAAGTGAGTATAAATGAAATTTGATGAGGTGTCATCACCTCATTGGCTTGATAAAATTGTAACTGATATAAAGTTATATTAGTCAACTGATATACGTTTTACTTATATAATATTCAAAATTTATGAATTCAAGCCTAGCTATTATGTAACAAACATTTTTAATTTTTGCCCTCACAATTTAATTTTTGAAACTTATCTCATAGTTGGATAAAACAAAAACTCTTGAAACGAACTATCACATGTTAATTTATTCATGTATAAACCAACAAAAAATGATTTATCTAAAGCTTGTTTAAATTGTCACTTCAAATGTATGTAAGATAATTGTCATTCCATATGCTAATTTATTCATGTATGGACCAAGGAAATGAGTAAACTTTATAGTTAAGAAAACAAATTACCTTGGGGTATGTTATAAAGTTAACGAAATTTGTTTAACTTTGATGAAAATAGTAAATGAAAAGTTATCCGACATAGTATATAGTAGTCAATAGTTACAAACTAAAGTTCAGGATAAATATATGTAAAATGTGTAAAATACAATATAAATATGTGTAATTTTCTCTATCGACAAACATACTTAAACTTGAAAGTTCATAGAGAATCTAAAGTATTTTAACTCATGTCAATATCAATACTCTCAAAAGTGCTATGCCGTTGCATGGTTCACTCATTTGCTATCTTTCATTTACGTTAATTTTTGCTATATTTTGTTTGTTGAAATAATCATCGAAATGGACAAATTCCTGGAAATTGTAGGTTTAATAGTGAATCATCATACGTTGGAAAACCTTTGAAACAAACAAGTGGCAACCAGCTCTCCGGCTCTTGTCATGAACAGTGAACAGTAGCTATAAATCAAAAGTGAGAAAAAAAATCTCAAACCATTTCATGAAGTCCACATAAATCGGACCCCACGCCGCCAACAGAAACAAACCTACTGCTCCACCAGCCCCGGAGGCGCCGCAGAGGCCTCCTCACCTCCTTGGTTTCCACTGCTCATGCTACCACCCACCATCGAAACCGCATCCCCCGGCCCTCCAATCCTCTTCCGCTTGAAGACCGCCGACACCCTTTTATTTGTTTCTTGCTCATCCCTTGTTGTAGCGTTAATGACCGGCTCAGGGGGCACAACCGGTGTTGTTTCCCAAGGTTGGTTAAAGTCAGACCTTAGCCATTATGCTCCCATTGTTGGTCTCCGGCCTCTGGCAGCGATCAAAGCCGAACTATAAGCCCGATCTCCCCCCGCCAATGGATTGCTCTTTCCCCGCACGCAGTCATTTTTCATATGCCCTAAAATCTCACAATAGTAACAGAATGTTGGCACCCGTTCATACGGGAAGGTGATGATTCTTGCCTCGGTATCATCGAACTCCACTTTCGCTTTCCGACGCAGAGGCTTCCTCACGTCACAACGGATACGAATCCTAGCATACGAACCCCAACCTCCTTGAAAGTTGACCGAATCCGACTCCAAAAATTTACCCACACCATTTCCGATTTCCTCGCAGAGACGCTCCGAGGTATACCTTAGCGGTATTCCCCTCACTTGGACCCACATGTCCAACATATCAATATATTCACCGTATAGGGATCGTCTCCTGCTTTGAGTCGTGCCAACAACAGCACTTTGCTCCTGTATGTCTATGGTCCTTGACTTTCAACCTTATCAGCGTCCTCAGTATCATAAAACTCGAACGAATAATGCACCTGATTGTTGGTCCCGACAACGGGTCGAACGGTTCCTTCATTGTCTCATCCTTCTTAGGCCTCCATATCCGAGCCAATACATGTTGCATATCGCAAAATTGAGAGGAGCATCCGAAAGGAATCGTCCTACAAAACCGATGATCTCCTTCACCTCACTCCCATCCGACCCAGACCCGTGCTTGATGATCAGGTCCTTGTCCACCGCCAAACTCTCGACCCCTCTCACCATTTCCTCTACCACATCCTTCCCTAACCTCATTTCCCGACCCTGACCCCTGCTACCGCCCACCCCATTCTCTCCCACAGTTCCGGTCCCTCTCCTTTGAAGTTACTACACCATCTGCATGCACCGTGACTTATTTTCCCAAAACCCTAACCTCACTATGACTGGTATCCCCACGTACTTGTAACTCTCAGTCGTCCCTCTCTTCGTGCACTACTTATAAGGAGATTCAACCACCTCCACAAATTTAGGAAACCTTAGCAAGACACTCCGAAATTCTAATAGCACAAAAAATCTTATTGTTTTACACTCACAAGAGATGCAAGCCAATTTTTTCACATTTTGTTGTCAAATTAGTTAAACATATTTTGAGAGAATAATTTATAAATAATAATAATAAATGCATTGGGTCTTTCTACGAGTTAGGGGTTGAGTTTCTTCTAACCCACTACTTGACGAGCTTAACAAAATGCACCTCAAATAAATTACTCATACTCTCCCTGTTTCAAAATGAGTATCATCCTTTTTATTTTGAGAAAAATTAAGGAAAAGTTAGTTAGTGTGATATGTTTACTACTGTATTCTCGTGATCATGTGTTAAGAGATCCTAACTAACTTTTTATGAGAATATTATTAACAATTCATACAAAACTAACTTACTAAAAAAAGAAACAAACACTAATTTTGGGACAAAAATGCAAGAGAAACAAGACTCATTTTGAGATTGATGGAGTAATAGAAATGTAATTGACAAACTTATATTGCAACTAACTTCGCAAACAAAAATAAATGCTCATTATTTTAACAAAAATGCAAAGCAAACAAAATACTAATTTTTCAACGGAGTAATTAAGCTCTATAAGTCTTGACTAGTGCAAAATTACATAGCCACAAGTACCTAATCAATTTCTGCACAACCAAACCGGGTAAAGTTAGTATTACAACGTTGCACCTCTATGAATACACGATGATGAATCCTCAACATTTCAACTGTGTCTGCAATTCATAAATACAAAATCAAGTTGGATCCACACAATAACTCAATATACTCCTACTACATTAGTACCTAAATCACTCTACAAGAAGCCGGCCAGGAGACACAGGGGGCAGTATCTCCAACAGCCAAACCTTCACGCTTGTATCACCTCAACGATTTACCAAATAAATTTTCCAGGACTGGAGAAACAATCGGGAAAAAAAATGTCGTCTCTGTTCACACCATCAATTCTGGCAATCTATTCAAGGCACCCATGGCATTGTCTAAGCTAAAACCTCGTAATTAGGATCCTTAAATGAACTACGAGTCTACCATCTCATCCTGTATCTCACTTGGGGCAATCAGCCCAGGAATGGAAAGCATACGCGCTCTCTCTCTTTCTCTCTGGGCTGCAGCTTCCTCGGCATATAGATCTTTGTTGTCCTGCACATGTTTCAAATGTTGGCATCTATCTATTTCGTGCTGTTTAACAAACAAATTATATAAAACTATTCCAGTAGAGAGTTTTTACTCGTTCCCCAAGCAATATTGACAGTCTAGCACAATATAACAGTTTGTGGTACCTGAGAAGAAAACTCTTTGGATTGCACAAGGAAGTCACGTATGTGGTTCTTAAAAGCAGAGAGGTCATTTCTTGACTCAAAAAGCCCGTTCACAAATAGAATAACCTATAAATAAAAAAATCACTAAACGTTGAGTCATTTTAAACAACCAAAAGTTCAAGTGAAGGAGATTTTTAAAGTGTACCTCCGCAGCAGTCATGTTGGGGAATGATGTACCCAGAAGTTTTATTGTGTACTCACGAACAAACGTTGTGTTATTTGGATACGGATAAGGGACTGAAGCAACATCCCAGAGAGGCTCCGTCAATGCACCAGTTTCCACCTGAAACCATTATGTTGAAACAGTTCACCTTAGTTCAAGAGAATATTTTTGGTGTAGAAGCCTAACCATACACTTCACTCAACCAAAAAATACACAAAAATATAACAAAGTATGTTACCAGGCAAAACAAGTGTTGTAGCACCAAGACATGTAACTTGAATCCTGGTTTATGGAAAGAATCCGTCAAGACGGCAAATATTTCTTGCTCTATTGTCACAAAGTATGATCGGTAGAATTGGTTACAGAACTCAGAATTCTGTCAAATGTTCAGAACGGATTAGTAATAGTAAAGTTTCAAAAAAAATAAAATACAGTACTATAGTACAGCAGAAACTAACCTGAAAATTCTTAAGCATCTCTAATAGCAGATTTAGCCCTGTTTCAGCAATATTCCTTTCTGTATGCCGAAACGCCCAGATGATTGAATCCATTACAAGCTTTAGTTGCTGGTCCAAAAAAAAAAGAAGGAATGAACTCATTGGAAAAGTTAACTACAATGCAAACGTAAAGCAATGGCATTCAGCTAATACAGTAGGGATTGATACACATAAATTCCACTCTCCTATGTTAACTACAATTCAATATTTTTTTTATGAAATTTTCTAGACCTACCGGACTTGACAAACGAATCAATGCAGGAAAGCAATGGGTAGCAATGGCACGGAGTAGTGAGAAAAACTTGAGGCGATGCTCTGGGTAATCTTCAAAGTTTTTAGTAATCATCTGCAGGACACAACGTGAAGATATGTCAACCAAACATGTATCATGATATCACCATTAAAGTACCAAAAGCATAGAGAGAAATGTGTTCTATGTTATACTATATTGACAATATTCATACAACAGTACTGGCCAACAATAAGTTCAATAAACGATCCACAATATGTGACTAAGAGATAAGAGAAACATGTGCACCTAAGAAGAACAATAAATAAAGAAATATAGCCTACACCCCAACCTCTAAAGTGCATTGAAAAATAGCTTCAAAAATGCGAGGCACATCTTCTATCATTGCACCTCTATACCTACACAATAAAAATAGAAGATTAAACAGCATGGATTAACACTGATGATCAAAATAAGAATATAAAGAAAACAAAGTTTAAATAATAACTATGCCCCATAAATCAAGATTCAAAAGCATTAAAAGGTTAAGCTAAACAGAGAAATATAACAAATATTTACACATAGTTACAACCCAGTACTTCAGTATATATAGTCATAAAAAAAGTGTAGCATACTTACTCTAATTCTTAGGCAAATGACACAGGGTTGTTTCCTATTTACACCAGTAAATAGTTTGTTTTCTAATGAACATGGCTAAGTGATATAGTAAATATTTCACTGATCTCCAAATCTCAAACTAGCTAAAACATATATATAAAGTAACATAAGGAAGAAGTGAAATGAAAAGAAAAGAGAGACGTAATAACGTACTTGTTTATAATTGTGGCAAAAAGTGAAAGAACCTCTGATTCTCTAGCATCAGGCAAGTTTCTAGCATAGTCACCAAGAACAGGGTCCATCATTGGTGGCACAAATTGCTTTCCAATTTGGGGTTGCTCTTCAGCCTTTTCCAAAAAGGTCTCAATGAGCTTGAGAGTCTCCCTTTTCACCGATCTGTTCATTGCATTCAAATTTATAGTAAATAAATACCTTCGTACCTTCCACACCTAAATAAAAATTATAGAAAAAGGAACAAAATAAACTAATTGCTTTCCCTTGCCTTAAAAGTTTCACATAAGATGTTTTGGATGCAAAGGGCCCTCCTTCAGCAATGCTGCTTGATATAAGCTCACTATACATTCTGTTGCAAAATTATGAACTCATGAGTACCACAACCCAAATGTTAAAAAATACACCATACAATGAATTTAGAAAACAACGATGTACCTGTAGACATTAAGCATATCCAAAAAGATCAAAGAAATTTGGCTTAGAAAAAATGTTCCAAGAGAGGTCGCAACACTTGTATTTGTCTGCAAAACATTAACTTTTACATATCACACTCAATTGTTGTCAAGCAATTTTAGTAATAATATGTAGTAATCAAACTCAGTCGTCATAAAAAAAATAATCAAAAAACGTAACCAAAATATTATTTAAAAAATGGCAAGATACAGATCCACTTCACCAGTACCATTACGAATGTTGCATGAAACAGCACATAATAAAGCATAAAAAGTGAAATCACATGTATGAGTTTCTTTCCCATTTTAACTTTCTATGATAAAACTAGTTAGGTGTAGTAAAGGGATGGGTTTCTTTCCCATGTTAACCTTCTATGATAATAACTAATTAACATTTTAGCTAGGAGCAGTACAGGAAGTTGAAAATGACCGGAAAAGTTTAAGATGATTATCTTGACAAGCAAAAAGGACTCTAGCACACTTGGTTAGACATCCAACATCAACCACATGTCAAAATTCATGGAAATATACCAGACATATGTTGAAAGGAGTACACAGAACAGGCATCATCATCTGGGTTAAACCATTAACCTCTTAGACAAGTGATACAAGATTACCAGAAAACTATACCTGTAAAATATTAAGCACAGTCCTGATAACATCTTGATCCTTCAGGAAATCAACACTTTGACGAGCCTGCCCTATGATCTCAGTCCATTTCTGCATAGCAAGATAATATTCCCAACATACTGTCAAATGCTTACATTCACTATTGTGCGAGCACGAGAGAGCAGAAACGGAAAAATTCTCAGTGCATTTGTTGCCAGCAAAAAGCAATTTAAAAGATGCAAACCTGGTTTGGGAGCTCCATCAACCTCTGCAAGTATTCATCCCTCTTCTGTGGATCAGACTCGGCTTGAATCATTTGACCAACCTGATTAAACAAGCAAAGATGGTTAGGTAGTAACAAACATACTCCAAACCTATATTCAAATTTTGAGAACATGACATACAGATTCATAAAATGTATGAATTTGGTGAGGCTCAAGATCTGCAACAGTTGTAGGAAGGCCTGTTAGAAGTTCAGATACAAAAGGTTCATTTTCTCCAACCTGAAAATAAAAGCCAGCAATTATTGATTAAAAGAACATATTCTCAAAGCTTTGATGCATTTAAACTACTAACCCCAAAAAAAAAAAAATGGAAGTTCAATGAAAGCAGGCAAGGATGTGATACTAACTGCAGGTGGGAATTAAGCGTACATCATACCTGGACAATCACAAATTTACGCTTGCACTTTTGAACAATTTTCAAAAATGTGTCACAGGCCATGTCCTGAAAATATAAACAATGTTGTATATGTCATTTCATGCTTATATTAAAAACCAAAATCTCAATCTAGCATAAAATTCAATCACAAAAAACGACTTGTTAACAACAGTTTCCCCATAAAAAAAATAATAATGCCACTCTTGAGACTCGTACGGACAAGAATGTGAAAAAATAACCTGAACTCCTGGATGTGTTTCATGCATGAACTCAAACAATTTATTCACAACAGTTTTCAAGAACTTCCAATGGGCTCTCAAAAATCTTGGGTATTGTCCAACAACATACCTGTCAGCAAAATAAAAATTCAAAATATTGACTAAACCATTTCAGCTATGAGCTATGATTCTTAGTTGCATTACTGTAGTTCCTCCTATTACCAATCACATAATACATACACATCTATTGAAAAAGTGTTCATTATCAGTGGCAACCCACTTAAATATTGGAAGCACCAGATCATAACATGCTCTGATTGGAAAAACAAGAGAGCTAGCAGCCCATAACTGCAGACAATTCTTTTTACACTGTGGCTCTTACATAATGTTACTAGCAATAACAGCTTTATTATCCTTTCCTTTGGTGATCTCACATAAATTCAGCAAATCACGGATGACCATAACGAGAAACCTGTTTTCCTGCCAAAGACAATATGGTAAAAATAGGACCTAAATCATAATTCTCAGGTGTAGAGATTATGCTGATGCAATATGAGTGAAGCCTACCTGATCCTCCATCATGGACCCTGAAATAGATCCTATTGCCCAACATAAAGTATTTAAGTTGTTCCATGTCCAATCTTCACCACTCAGTTGCTTGCTTAACTTCTTGAGCATCTACATCATACCCATAAAGAGATACAACAACCAGATTTTGTAAAACATAGAGATGTAAGAGTTTTAAGAATGTTTCACCTCATTCGATGAAAAGGGAGGCAGGAGGAACTAAAGGCGTTGTGGAAATGCATTATATGAACAACCATAAACTTCAGCTAAAATTAAAGATGCAGTTAATTCAAATTTAGGCAGCAATATGTGACAAATAGGAAAAACGAAAAAAACTTCAAAGATTGCTTCTGGTCAATTTCTCTTCTTTTTTTTCCTATTTCTGAACTGCCTATTACTCAATTTCAGTCATCATACTCAATTTCGGAAATAATGTAATAACATGCTACTCACACACTTGTAGTACATCATGATCTGTAAAAGTCACTTGAGGATTTAACAAAAAAGAAATTGATATCATATTAATCCACAACAATCACAATGCAATGATAGAGCTATGGGTCAAAACGTAGGAAGTGACCTCCTTCAAAACAAGAAATGAAAGAGGAACATGCTCGTTGTGTACCTGCTTTTCAGTGTCCTCATGATCAAGGTGTGACAAGTAAATTAGAGTTTCCCTCATGATCTGCAGCATTGACAGTTAATCAAGCAACTACCAACCGAGAGTAATTTTATGGAAGAAGAATTAAGCAGGAAATGCTTGACAAAAAAAAACAATAACCAAATTTCAATCCATGTCCCGCAATTTCTTATGTCCCAAAATTCAATAAACTAGGATTGGGATTTTCACAAGTAAGCATTAAAGCAGGATACAGTGTATCATTATGGAACAAAAGTTCCCAAAAACAAGCAAACGATTAGCTCAACAGCCAGAGGTCATAATATAATCAGAAGCCACGAAAAGATGCAAACCCAAAAGGGTCCCCCACTGACAAAATGTGTCCCACATCTCACATATCAACTCTAGCAGATGTTCTGTGCACACCAAGAATTTTTTTAAATACTATGTTATGCATTCTTTCAAACAAGCCAAAACCATACACTACTTCAAATACCATTCGCACAACAATTAGGAGCCAAAACTAGAATGATCATTTCACGAGGACCATATGCTCGGGCCCAAATTCCAGCGCTGGTTTACATAATAGTATGTCAACACTCAATAGTTATGATAAAAATAATCACATTGTCAAACAGTGATATATCACCTTATATTGGACAAGAACATCATTGTCCTTCATGGTTTCACGGACAATATTCCCATTTTCATCTTCAACTATTAAAACCTCTTCAGGCTTTGCCATTCGGCAAATCATAAGCATTCTCAACTTTGACATTGGACCAGCATAGAGCTGCCGACGTTGGAGGACCTGCGAGCCAATGCCATCAATCATAGGTGGAAGCAGAGGCATCTGTTGATTCCATAAATACAAATACGCTGGAATAAGTAAACCTTCCATAAACAACCATTGGAGAAGACATGTAAACAGAAAGATACTAATATGTGATGATACACAAATAGGGAAGCCAGAAACAAGTTGTCAAATGAAACATAAACTGATAGGCTATTTCATGAATGCAGTTTAAAGTTTCCCGTAGTAGATAACAATAATCAGAAAATAAAAGCAATCAATGCTTCAGTGTGAAATTTCAAACAGACCTGCAGTCCCGTCATATTAGCAGCTAAAGCGGGATTATCAACATTATGGTGTGCCTCAAAGAGCTCCAAAACCAAAGAGTTCCAATAATCCAAGCAAACCTGATAAATTCAAACCAGTGAACAGATTGATATTAGATGTCAAGAATTCCTTTATCATGAAATTTGAAAAGAAAATTACAGGAACGCCAAGCAGATGTGTCAATTAATCATACCTTGAAAACCTCTGTGTCATCAACATAGGATATGTTAATCAGGTATTCAAGACCCATTAACAGTGCAGCAATACTCTCCTGTGAGGATTCTAGGACTCTTATATGAGACTGCATAAAATTAAGATTAAATTATTAGAATTGAAAGCCTACAAGCAACTATATCCTAGAAACGTGACAGGCAGAGAAATAGTCATGCACTTGCAACTAAATTCACGTACATAACACAGATAATGTTCCACAAACACACTTTGGCTTTGTTGGAATATGCTGATTTTTCATGACAAATCAAAGGATTTGATTATGAAATGAATCACTGGCATCCATCATGTAGTAGATAATGAGAAGTGAGAGCAAATGATGAGATTCAAATAACAAATAGAGTTATTTAAGCAATTTGTTTCTTATCATGCATATCCATGACACCCATTATAAATCTGGGTTCAGTATACTAAGCATGCCTAGCTAGTAAATAGAAATCTAGTCATATGGGCATTTACGGTGGGGATGTAGGCCTTACGGCCAAACCACATTATTCATTTGTTTCCCCACATCATTCATCCTTTAGATTCCAATATGCTTGAAACAGAAACTATTTCCATTATCCTGAAATGTAAGCAAATTTAAACGATGATGAACCAGTCTAAATCAAACTTGAACATTTCTAAATGTTCACATACTGTGCCAATAAGTTCAACAAATGAATAACAAATCTAGCAAGATAACATAACTGTGATGATATCAAGTTGATATGGTTACGATCACAGTACAACTGACTAAAAATCAAGGTACCTAGATAACAAGAGGAGTCAAGTTGTATGGTTACAAATATTTGTGGTGTGGATGTAGGCCTTACAGCCAAACCACATTATTCATTTGTTTTCCCACATCATTCATCCTTTAGATTCCAATATGCTTGAAATAGAAACTATTTCCATTATCCTGAAGTGTAAGCAAATTTAAACGATGATGCAGTCAAAATCATACTTGAACATTTCTAAATGTTCTCATACTGTGCCAATAGAATCAACAAATGAATAACAGATCTAGCATGATAACATAACTGTGATGATATCAAGTTGATATAGTTACAAACACAGCACAACTGACTAAAAATCAAGGTACCTAGATACAAGAGGAGTCACCGGGGCAATCCATAAGATTATATGAATAAGAAACTATAGTTTCACATCCAACGTTCAATAAGAAAATTCTTTTAAGTACACAGTAGTTCATTATTGGTATTGAGTAATGTTGGTGAGAAATAATTTAAAATTTGTACATTCAACTCGAGAGAAACTTGCCTTGAAAAATGAAGTAAAAAACAGTGCCATGTTCTGAATAAATGCCTGTAGAAAAGAAAAAAGGAAAAAAAAAAAAAAAAAAGTGGATAACATTCATCATATACACATTTACAAATCAAGATATTAGCATATCAGGCAGGAAAACTCACTTGTTCATCAGTAGATCCATTCGCATAAGCCTCAGGGAGGTTTGTAGTAGGAGGGAGAATGGTCTGCATTGAATAAACCATAATGCAGCACAAAAGTACAAAATCGGATGCATACCAATGAAACCAAATAACTAAGGAGCAACCGCTATTTCTTCAAATACCCAAAACAGAAAAGTATATTGGAATCGAGGGGGGGGGGGGGGAT
>JAYMTA010004844.1:0-12135 GCA_036897625.1 Pelargonium cotyledonis
TAGTACAACAATTAAATGCGGACTATTGTGGCGGGTTTGGAATGTGGTGTGGATTCTGCAAGAGTACGAGGAGAAGCTGTGGAGTAGAAGCCGGATCATAGGGTTCAACAACAATGAGGAATGCTATGGAAGTGAACGGCGATGGTGTAGGCAGACCCACTGGAGTGCAATGGGGGAGGATCAAGTTAGTACCAGCACGGTGCTGTTGAGTGATGGGAGGGAATTGGTTGTTTCGGGGATGATCAATGGCCTCGAGGAAACCGGTACTTTTACCGAATATGTGGAGACGTTGACAAAGATAAATAGACCATTTCTCAGTAAATGGATAGCTCAATTCAAATAAATTTCTGTTTTGCAAACCTATATATGTAGAGCTATGAGTAATGAAGTATACTGGTTATTATAAACTACTGGGCAAGAATTGAAAATGCAACAGAACCTCTTTTCGAACTTGGTCTCTTCTAACTTTTCCGGTAGTTGTGATAGGAAATGGCTTGTTCCTAAAGATGAACATCCTTGGTATCTTAAACCTGCAATGGGTAAAGTAGAATATGAAGTACTGTCTTAATATTCAGTATAAGTATCGATCGACTATAAATTTAGATGAGTGTACCGTGTTAAATTTTTCTGTTTACAAAACAGCTGGAGGATCTCACTTGACAAGAGTAGCTCTTCGTTCTTAGAAGAGTCTCCGAAACTTCTATCAGACCATTTCCAGTTATCTTTTATTCGGACACAAGCAACAACCATCTCTGTAAGACGAGTATCTGGAATGCCCACAACAACAATACCATCGACTCCTGGATGTTGTAGAAGGATCGCTTCTACCTATACTACCAAACAGACATTTTGAGAAAATCTGGAGACCACTAATCATTTAATTAAGAGATCAACTGAGAAAAAGAAAGACTTAGTTTGTATTTCAGTGGATTATTTGTTCTATCCTTCGAAACTGAATAAGTTCTGGAAGTTAACTCTTATCTTATGCTTACCTCTTCAGGGTAAACATTCTCTCCTCCACTTTTGATGCGACCATTTGTTCGTCCAATGAACCAGACATTCCCTCGTTCATCAATGGACCCTATGTCACCTGTGTCAAGCCAAGTTTCATCGCCAGAGTTTGATGCCTTTTCTGGCACTTGATCCAAGTATCTAAGCATGATATGTAACCCTCTAGTAAGAATTCTTCCAACATTTGAAGAACCATCTGCACATATCCTCAATTCTACGTGAGGGGCAGGCTTGCCAACACAAACGCCTTGTGGTTGATGAACTGAACTGGAATTTTCTTTACTAAGCATCTGATGGGGCTTAACATCAATTTCTGGTGTTGGATCATAGATAGTCATAAAGGTGAGTGACGAACACGTCTCTGTCATCCCTTCACAAATCGAGGAAACATCATTACAAATTTGAATTACATCTCTGTGTTTTATATTTCAATTAACATTCAATATGTGGTTTCTACAGGCATAAATTAAAGAAAAAATCAAAAGCAGGACACATTTAATTTGGTTGGCCAACTCCACTTTCTAAGTGATCATGAACTTAGTTTGTCTCTGATTGTCATTTCATTGGTTGACCTTAAGCTTTGCCCAAACCCAGATCATCCTCATCAAGATTACTCATTTATGCTGGTTACCTCAAGCTAGCTCACAACTTAAATGAACTAGCTCTCAAGCAGTAGTCATATACTGTAAAAATGTGTTCACACTATATATGGCTAATGGAAGTCGTTCTTCCTTGTGTTCTTTCCAAGATGCTATGCTGGAGGTCTAATGAAATAATCATTTGGTTCGGAATAGTTTACCACAAAACACTAGCAGTTGTAGGAACAGAGACTCACCATATGCCGAGACAAGCTTAGTTCTTGGGAAGAATTTGATAAAATCGTTAATAAGCTCAACTGACAGACCCCCACCTCCATTCAATATTTTCTTCACACTTTCATTTCCTTTCCATGTTTCTTTTGTTCTGATGAAGGCAGAAAAGAAAATATGAACTAAGAAAGTTGACCGCTATATAACATATGCACAAAATCACTAGCTTTATTGAGTATGCTGTATCCCTGCCAATAAGTTAAATTTACTACACAGTAGCACCTGGATGATTTTAGAAACAGCATACCAGAGACTGGGATGGTTAAAAAGGAATATTTTACAGGTAAAAACCATAAGTTTATATGATATGGGAAGAAAATTTTAATATCTTATACAGGTTACCTTATTAAGGAAATTATGTCTGCCATCATTGCAGGAACAGTAATAAGAGAAGTCACTTTGTGTTGTTCTATAGTTTCAAGGGCTGACTTGGCATCAAACTTGGGTATCAACACATGGCAAGCTCCAACCATTAGCATGGCCATTGCTGATGATAAACCACCAATGTGGCATAATGGGGCAGAGTGAAAATAGACCTGCAAAAGCTCACACATAGAAGCATTTAAAGATTACTCATTTCATTAGTTATATGCTATATTTAATCTTTCTAACACTTGAAAATCTAAACTTGTCATTGTAAATGCCAAACGATGTATATCTTATTTCTCCTTCCTGCAAGTATCTTATCTCCTCTTGGGCAGAAAACAAAATAAAGAAGAAAGAAACTGCTTTATATCCTCAGTGTTCTCATGTCACCCAATAAAACAGATAAACATATAAAGGGGGAAGGCGTACATCAGTCTCACCATAACCAGCTATGGCGATTTTTGCCAGGGATTGTATGATCAGAGCAGAATGGCTTATAGTAACTCCTTTTGGCCTTCCAGTGGTTCCTTAAGCCAAGGGAAATCAGAAGGATAGATATTTAAGATTCATGCTTAATTCAGTGCTGAGAAGTGATTGTGTAATCTTTTTGTATTCAGACTATGAATAGAGATTAGATATGTGTGCTGAAGCTTCCAAACAAAATACAACTAGCAAAAACCTAAACGTGAACTGGTTGACACTGCAAAGAAGTACTTGAAATGAAAAGGTACACATATTGAAAATTGAGGTTTAAGTTTCTTCCTTTCTACATAAATACTGCCTTATCAGGCATCTTTTATTCAGGCAAAGAGTTTCTAGAACCATTTTTGTGACTGTCAAAAAGTCACTCCTGAATAATAGATGCTATGAATGTAAGTAAACTTAACCAAAATTATGTAGAAAACATAAAGAAAAATAGAAGAAGAAAAAAAAACTTGTACCTGAAGTAAAACATATCATTACAGCCCCATCCGGTGCCCATGAATAATCTTTCGATAGAAAGCTTACAGAATGCTCCTTGAGAGCTTCAGTAGTTAATACTAGCAAATAAAGGCAACAAACATATTTGACATTTCAGTAGATGGAAGTAGGTTTTTCATTCCAGTGTCATTGATATTGTCATATACAACATTTAAGTTTCTACAAAAATTACATACCGTTCCATTTACTACTAAACCTTGCAGGGGAACCCAAGGAAACACACCACCGCAGAGAAGGAATACCATTATTCTGGAGCTCCAACAACCAGTTATTAGAACTCTCATCCATCACCAACATTACTGGTCTCACAACCAACATTGCAAATCTCACCTCTTCGGAACTCTGCAAGTTAAGAAAATCATTGCTTGTAACACACGGCACAGTCCATTAGTCACTGAAACATCAAAAGCAACTGAATGAAAAATATCCGTAGATACTTTTAATGATGCAAAATTGCATCCGGATCTGTTACTTTTCACAACAAACATACTAATTGATAAGTCCGAGTCGATATTTTCAGTTTTACCCCATTAGTATGCCAGCAATCCAAATAACCATTTGCACGGGTTTAAACTTAATCCAAGATACTTCTCCCTCTTTATTTGAATGATTTATCTAAATGAATACTCACCACCACAACATGTAGTTTATATTTACAAAGAGATTGATGGCCAAATATAAAACACATTTTCAATGCATTGCTCGTCAAGTTTCAGTCTCTCCTAACATCAATTATGGTTCAGATTTTCAAGTGAGACAATGATAATTGAATGTCAATGATTCAATTCAACCCCATCAACATTTCCTTACCCATCTGTAATTCAGAGGAGCTACTATCCCGCCAACAAAAGCAACGGCTAGCAACCACTCCAAATACCAATCACTGAACCACAATTGAACAAACAAAAATTAAGCAAAATTAATTTATGCTTCTAAACTTCCTTTTAATTAATTTAACAATTTGGAGTAACTTAAACATAAAAAGCCACAGTTCAAATTGATTGATAAAAGACAAACTACATAATTAGTAATAGACCTGTTGAATGCGCAAATGGCGACAACGTCGCCGGAGCGGAGGCCGATCCGTAGGAGTCCATTAGCTAGGTTCATCACGCCTTGGACGAATTGTTGGCCGGTCTTCCGCCGGTCGCCGGAGATTGTGACCAGAGAGTGGCGGTGCTGAGTTGCGAGGCGGGTCAGGCACTGGCAGATGTGGCCCTGCGAGTAATTACCCATTTTCGTGGAGGACAAATGTGGAATTGTATCTTCTTCTTCTACTACTTCTGCTCTTTGGAGTTAGGATATGGTTAGTGTTCAAAGAGCTGAGCTCTACTTTTTTGAAAAATGAGAGTGCGGTTCTCATCACAGACTCGGATAAAATGGCGATATCTTAGTTTGGTGACTTAAATTGTTAGGTCACAGGTAGGTGACGCTAGATTTCTAACTGCAGCTCGTGATTCGCAGGCAGGATTCCAAGTTATCACGTAGATATCGGGCCGGGCCAATAATGGTTCAAAATTTTCAGCCCTTTAAACTCATATTGGGCCATGTCCTGATTTTCTTAAAATATGTGGCCCAATATTTTTTATACTAACAGTTTTTTTTTTTTTTTAAATAATAATCAAAGATTATCATTGAATCAAAACTGACTAGTGACAACATATACTGAACTAGGAGACCAGATTCGCCTAGGAGTCCAGAAAACTGAACCCTAATACCTAATCTCACCCTCGCAAAGCTAACCAAACCCAAAAGAAAAACAAAAAAAAGGAAAAAACCTAAGCAGCAAATCAGCACCTGACAAACAAAAATCCTACAAGAGATCCCTGCCGGCTACAAAGGACCAAACCACAAGCACCTACACTAACCGTTCCGGAACAACCCGACACCTAATCCCATCTACTCTCCCGAGTAGACCGAATGAGCCTAGCCCGCCTTGTCCGCTCCACTGCATCCTATCCCCTTTTCATCTGTCGTGCGGCGCCGCTTGACTTTCACAAGGGTAGCACCCGCCCCTACCTCTGCAGCCCCCACCTCCTCCTCTGTAATCGCCTTTCCCACCTCCTCCTCTATAACCGCCTTTCCCACCTCCTCCTCTGTAACCGCCTTTCCCACCTCCATGGGAATGGCAGCCTCCCATGGTCCATTCTCATTCTCAACCACCTAGCCCTAACAAAACTGCTAGCCCTTCGCCCCGGAGCTCGAAGCCAAGCCCCATATGCCCTCTCAGATCCCACCTCCGGGTCCCTGATCCGTTCCTGGCACACCTGTTCGCTGTGTCCCAGCATACCACAGAAAAAACAGAAATTTGACAGCTTTTCATACTTAAAGATGATCCATGACCACGCCCCTCCCACCATTCGAACTCTCCACCTCCTCTTGATCGGGAAACGAACATCTAACTCCACCCGGATCCGAATATATGAAGTCCTATTCCGAGTGAAGCTACCCAGATACATTTCCACAAAGTGACCTGTATGGTCCCCAACAATTCGGCAAACCCGTTCAGTGTGGAAGCCTTCAGGCAAATCATGCAACTGAACCCAAATCCACATATTATACTAACAATTTTGTTTTGCCATAGATTAAAAGTTGTATGCATATCCATATTTTTCGTACCTAAATTTTTTATGAGCTATAAATTTTGTACAAATAGTTATTGGACATTAGCGATGCTATTTTTATTGTTCTGATATGCTTATGTCACAAAAGTTACGTGGCATTTTAATAGACAATTTCAACTAACACGGAGTGATATGTCAATTTCTTCTAACACGACATTGGATCAAGTATGGACTATCTTTGCCCATTATTGACCAACATTACGAAAATTATTTAGACTCAATTTTACCCTACCCATTACTACGACCATGAGGAATCTCGAATATGAGTCGTCGCGATTGCAACCAAGCCTCATTATCACTTGATCAAGTGGACGGTGGTTGCCATGAAAAGAATTTAATAATACACTATTATAACATAGCCTCAATTTAACTGCGAAAGCCAAAGCCGGAGCCTCTCATTTTCATATGTAACACATGAAACAGCTCATTTAATGTCGAATTTATATCATAATTGCTGTGATATATATAATAATTATCGATCCATCAATTCTCCAACCCACCCACTGATTCACAATTATGATTTATATATAAGCCAACCAGCCATACATGATAAGGCCATAATCCATAAATTAAAACCCCACAAACCACTAGGTCTCAAAAGCTCTATGGTCCCTTTCATCTCTCTAATCTCTTTATTCTTATATAATATTCTCAAACCAACACCCACCATAGCTTATGTCTATGTTTCACCTACAACTTTACACTTACACATGCATCAAAAGCTTCTATAACACGTTTAGAAAGTAAATAACCATATTCTTTCCACTCAAATAAATCATTAGGCACCAAAAAACACCTAAATCGCTATCGCTTTTATATGATTAAAACTAGAGGTGGTCGAGTCGGTTTCCAAATGATGAACCCTAATTTTACAAGGTTTTCAAGTTAGGGTTAACACATTATTTTTTTAAGTATACCCGATTCGTTACAAGAGAAAAACGAATTAGATTTAGAACATGACGTCGTTTTACCAGCTCCAAATAGAACCATTTAGATACATCAAATCTATACATTTACTATTACATATGCATGATAATAGACAAAAAAATCTACCGACAGTCAAATAGAAAGACAATGAAAATAGAAGTGAGCCGACAAGAAGTCAGGGGCAATCAATTTGGGACAAGAAAAAGCAATAAACCACATGGTCCGTGAAACGACGCCGTGTGAACATCTCATCTCTCTCTCGAGTCTTGTCTTTACAATTTATTTATCATCTTTAAAGGAGCATTTATTCCAAGCTCCACCGCAACAATCATACAAGTGATAGAAAAAGCATATGCCATATGGTGTCTCCTCCAACATTCGCCGCGGCGATAGCCGCCCTCGTGATCGCCATCTCCGTCCGATCAACGGCCCGGGATCTCCGGCCGACCGACCACGGGCTCGAGTACCAGCCGAACGCGCCGCCGCCCGGGAAGAAGTCTCCGCCGGAGATGAGGTCGTTCTTCGGACCGTCGCCGCCGGATGGGAGAAATAATGCGGCATTACCGAAGGCCGTAAATTCGAGCGAACCTCTTTGGCTGAACGCCGGCAGACGCGGCGGCGATCGGGTGAGGAAGTTGCTGGTGGTGACGAGTGTGTTGAGTGGGGTCGCAGGTGTGGCCTTGTTGCTTGTTTCGGCTTTAATTTATTTATTTACATTTCGGAAACAGAAATCGTCTCCTTCTTCTTCTTCGTGTACTAACGATAGTGATGATCATAATAATTCCAAGTAAGTGGTTGCTTAGAGCTGTTGCTTTGGTTTGCATATCTTTGTGTAAATATACTAAGTGAGCTTGTATATATTTTTTAATTCTATATTTCACAAAAAATATTCTTACTTTACTCTCTACCTATTTATATATTTTGTTACATTCACAAATGAAGTTTACTATAGCTTTTGGACTATGTTGCAAGGAACATTGTTGCCATGCAAATGATTAATTCAAGTAAAAGATCCAATATATTTTTCGAACGTTTTTGTTTCAATCTAATTTAGTCATAATATTTGATAAAATTACGTTTAATCACGAAAGTTCAAAGAGTACATTGGTTGAGAAAAGAATTTAGAAATTAAATCAAACTAAAATAAGAGCGTTCATGTATCAAATCTAGTTTTTTTATATCGTAATTAAATATTACTTGTAGATTAATTTATATAAATGCATATCTAGAAACTAGGTGTGGAGAGGTTGGGTTTGGAGATGACCTAGTTTGGAGGCAAGAACGTTGACTTGAGTCTTCATATCCGCACATGGCAGACCAAATACAATAATAAATTTGTGCATGGAGCTGAAAATGGATGTTATTGTAGCTATCAGTTGGATACTAATGTAACGTTACAGCTAACACTAACATGACTATGATTTATTGGGTTGAATGTGATGGATACAGCTTTAGTTGCTTATTTGTGTGTCAATTGCAATAAATGGTAGTGTAATGTAATGTAATGTAATGAACATTGGATTGGGACCCCAAGTCATAAACTCTCTCGCTCTAGACCACCACCAAATCAGTGGGCCAGCTCTCGTCACGCTTCCACTTGCTTCCTCACCATATATCACTCTTATACAAGTCGGCTACGTTCTAAGAGTGAGTTTAGTGCTTGTTTGTTAACACTACTAATTATATATATATATATGTAAGAGTAGAATGTGTATCAGTTGACTGATATAATTTTATATCAGTTGCACTAATGATGTGATGACATCTCATTTAAAATCATGGATCCGGACGGGTCGCTCCACTCCCACAAATTCACTTGGGTGGGTATAAGTGAAATTTGATGAGGTGTCATCACCTCATTGGCTTAATTAATTGCAACTGATATAAAGTTATATCAGTCCACTAATACACATTTTACTCTATCTACAATTGTATTATGTATATGTGTATAATATTTTTCGTGTGTGGTGGTACACACATTGTCGTATTGAAGCTTCTTTTTTGTGTTCTTCGAAGGGACTTCCTGTGTAATTGACTATTACACCGTAATTGCATATGTAACTTTTTAAAAAGTTCGAAATGGTAAATGACTATGATATTAATTTCTCCGAAACATTCTTTCAATATTAATAGTGCATATATGTGCATGACATTCTTCATGATAGTGATACATGTCGTATTGTGCGTCTATATTAATTAGTGTTTCAAATGGTTTTATTTTCACAACTGTCTATTACATCAAAGAAGATTTGATTCTTCACTTGAAGGATTAATTTAGATCAGAAAAAGCGTGTTTGAATCGGGATTCTAAGAAGGAAATGCTTTAGAACAAAAGTTTAAGTAGAAAACAAAAAGTTGTAGTTAATAATTTGTAGCTATATGTTAATTCTCCGGAATCTGATAATATCCCTAAATAGCTTGAGAAACTCAATCAAACCTTTCTTCAAATTATTTGGCGAAAAAGTGTTTTAAACATTACTTGCAACCTCAAACTTAAAAAGGGGTTTTTTTTTTTTATCGGTAATATGTACCTTTTATTAGTAACGGGATTACAAGAAAGAAAGTACAAGTTCATGACATAATGAAACAAAACAAAACATGGCAGTTACAGTAGTGAAACAATGGAAAGGGGGCTCGTCTTCCATTGAACAAAATTGATTGGTGAAAAAAATTGTTGTATGTTATAATAACAAAGGGAGCGAATCAAATGAGAAATCGGAAACTTTTTCTTCAAAATATTCGAAGTTATGTTGTAGCTTCAAAACGACAATGACATATAATTGATACTACCGAAAAATAGAAAAAAATGAGCACATTTGAACATGAATCATTGAAGGAAACATGAGCTTATAAATGAAGCTTTTTATTTTACAAATGGAAAGTTCAATAGGTGGAGAATGGTTTGAACAAGAGAAGCTCTCACCTATTTATCGTAGCTAATTAGCTAAATAGACGACTAAGATGACAACTATATGAACACAATGAATGGTTAAGATTAACTATATAGCATGTCTTCAAAATTCTACATAACTCCAGATATTTTCTAGGAAAAAATTACACGTACCTCTCCTCTTAACTATGCTTATTACACATACCTCATCTGAAGATCATGATGTTACTTTTAACACCCTTGAAGATTGCCACATTTTTACACGTCCATTTTTCCATCCATTTTTCCTTTTGATTGGTCAAAAAGACCAAAATACCCTCAAACTTAAAAAAAATGAAACCAAACAGACCCTTACCCTTTATAAATTTAAAAAAAATAAAAAATAAAAAAGAACAGAGGCGTCTTCTCCGGCAAGCCCTCACGGCGGACCAGCGAGCGGCGACGGCGACGGAGTCCCAGATCTGGTCTCGCGACGGCGATGGCACCGATTCGGACGAGTTTGTGGTGCTTTCTCAGGTCACGTCTTGTCACAAGCGCGAGTTCGCTCTTGCCATGAAGGCTCGTTCGGAGATTTCTGGCTCTCTGGGTCGGACACGGAGCAGGAAGCCTCTGGAGCTGTGATTTGCTCCCATCCGGCTAGGGCTCTGTTTCGGACTTCCATTTTTCACTCACTCGCTCAAAACCTGGAAAAGAAAAGGACAGAAAAAAGAGAAGAAACAGAGAGTAGCAAATGTTGAAAGAGAAGAAGAAGAAGAAGAAGAAGATAAGTAGGGTATAGGAGATTGGTGCACCTTAACTTACAGTGACATTTTGGCTCACAAACCCATCATCATATCTATATTTTGCATCATCTTTATTTTTTCTTTCACAGAAACTGTGTCAGTGTCTATTCTCTCTGTAGCTATGTAGATTGATTGATGGATAGAAGAAGAGAATGAAGCTGTAAAAAGCTTTGTCCAAATCTTTTGGCACTGAAATTTGGCATATCTGATATGTTCCGGCGAGAGAGGAGAGAAGAGAAAAATAAATATTAATGGTGTTTTCCGGCGAAAAAATTAATGGTGTTTTAATAAATGTGAGGGTAAAATGATAATTTCACATACAAACTCACCGGAAAAATTAAATTTTTCGGCAAACATATGAGTTTTCCGGCGATGCTATGAAGTTTTCAGCCAAGCTATGAATTTTCCGGCGGAATATGATGAACATGTTCTTAATGAAGAGGTGTAATAGAGTTTAGGGTATTTTCAGAATTTCAAAAAATATAGTGGTCATGTGCAGGGCACATGACTTAAAATTTAGAATATTCCATTAACTTTGACGGAAAAAAGTGGATTACACGTTAAATGGCATCTTCAGGAGTGGTAAAAGTAACATCATGGTCTTTAGGAGAGGTATGTGTAATAAGCTTATCTAAGATGAGAGATACGTGTAATTTTCCTTAAAATCTATATCAATTTTTGAGTCTAAAAGTTTATACAAATTTTTGAATCTAACAAAAAAATTGAACCTCAATTCCCAAGAAACTGAACACCAAAAAGTTGAACCCTCGCCGACCACCAAGGTTGTCGATGAGGAGCCAAATCTGTTAAAGATTAGAAGCTCGCCGATCGCCGGAGAGAGCAGTTGCGAGAAGAGCAAAGCGGATCGGAGGCCATGGTTGTGCATATCTAGCCATGGCTATGATTGGAGGCCACCCTCACTGTGTCGCCGGAGCAGCTACATCTCGCGCGGACAAAATCTGAGTTAGGGTTTTAGTTTTTATTTTTATTTATTTTTTAATTCAAGCAATTAAGAGCTTGTCTGGCGGATTTTTATTTATTTATTTAGGAGGATATTTAGTTCTTTGTGACACTTAACGTACATAATGAGTTTGATATAGTTCAGTGTATTCGAAAGTTAAATACAAAAGTTTAGGATATTGAGAATATAAAATATGTAAAGTAAATGACAAGAAAGTGTAATTGTCCCTATAATATATAAGGTAAAATACACATTTTAACTATGACTACCCTCAAGTATTAAAGTTAACTGCTAGCTATCCTGAAGTATGTCAAACATCTTTCGATCTATTTTTTCCGTTATAATTAATGGAATATTCTAATAAATAAGACATATGTCTAGCACATGACCTTTTTTTTTTTTGAAATTCCGAAATTGCCATTCACTATAACTCTCTTCTTTATCATTGATTCGCCGAAAAATTTAAAATCTCGTCGGAAACTTCATAATTCCACCAGCAAATTCAAAGTGTTGCCGAATTTGAATTTTTTTGTTTGACTTTTTTGGTTAAATTAATCAAATTTCCATATTTTTTTATTTAATGTTGACAAATTTTGAAAAACCAAAAAAAAAAAAAAAAAACAATAACAACAAAAAACAATCTTCTCCGTCGGCCCTACCGCCGCCCCCGCTTCTCTCTCCCTCCTCTTCCGTCTTCTTCTTCCTCTATATTCTCCGTCTCCTC
>JAYMTA010004845.1:0-12134 GCA_036897625.1 Pelargonium cotyledonis
GTGGCGGGATCGTTTAGTTGGTGCCCTGAGAGAAATGAAAGCAGGAGGGTTTGCAGAGCAAGTGGGTCATCAATTTTGCAATATTAGTGGAAGTACAGATGAACTCAAGAACGGTTCCCCGATTACTATGGTACTCTATGTTTGTATCCTTTTTTAAAATTAATTTACTTGTCACATATACGTATCAACGCACTTGCACAAGAAAACATGCATAAGTAATTGTAATATTTAAATGTGGCTCTGAAGCTTCTAGGTAATGGTTCAACCATTTTTACAGGACGAAAAACAATTTCCACATGAAGTAAAACCCTCTATTAAAGCATGTGATGCAACACTTGGTAACTCAGGGAGAAAGAGATCTGGAACTGAGGACAGTCATGATATGGCTGTAAGTGATAATATGTCCGGAAAACGTGTTAGAACAACGCCTAGTGTCTCAGAGGAATCAACCAAAGACTTGAGTAGGGATTCCATATCTCAGGATGAAGCACCTACTGGTACACCATCTACAAGCAGGGTAGTTGTTGATAATGGACCCGTCCAGCAACTCGTTGCTATGTTTGGAGCCTTGGTTGCTCAAGGTGAAAAAGCTATTGGGTCTGTAGAGATTCTTATTTCAAGTATATCTGCAGACTTGCTGGCTGAGGTGGTAATGGCCAATATGCGTAACCTTCCTCCCAGTTGTCCGAAGGCTGAAGAGGAGGATGAGTTATTGGTGAACATGAGTGTTGTTGCAGGTGATACTCAAGTCAAATATCCACCATCATTTTTAGCCAATGTTCTTGCACTTTCTAGTTCATTCTCTCAGATAGCGCCGTTGATAGATACTCATCAGTTAGCATCCAATGACACAATGGTATGAAAAATTCTTCTTTCTGTTCAATTCTCTACCTTTTTTTTCTTCCAATTATGATGGATTGCAGGCATCTCTCAGTTCTTGTTGGAGTTTGATGTAATAATATGTTCATATATCTCAAATTGCAGAAGCCTCAAGAGGAGGAAGACCTTAATGTAGCAGCCGAAGGTGATAACTCTATTTTATGTCCTGACATAGATCTTCGAGCTGAAAATGCAATATTATCAACTGGTCCGATGGCTGCTTCTGATATTGTTTCATCTGGAATGGAGGATTGTGTAGCCATCCCGTCTGATATTCATGATGCAGTGAATCTTGAGAGTGGCATACCTGGTCTGGATTCCTCTGCCCGTACTGATGGCTTGTCAGAAACCTTGGTTGCTTCCTCACTGGCCTCTACTGATTTTGAAGAAGCCAGTCAAGAGCAAGTTACAAGTTCTGATAGAAGATTACCACTAGATTCACTGCCATCTATGTCAGCTGATAGAAGTCAAGAACAAGTTACAAGTTCTGATAGAAGATTACCACTAGATTCACTGCCATCTATGTCAGCTGATAGGAGTCAAGAACAAGTTATAAGTTCCGATAGAAGATTACCACTAGATATACTGCCATCAACGTCAGCTGACAGGTCTGAGGAGCTTAGCTCGAAAGCTACTACTTCAGATGTCAATAGTCTGGTTTCCTCAACAGCAACTTCTGTTGGGATGTCACATCATTTTGTACTACCCAAGATGTCTGCACCTGTTGTTGTCCTTGACGATGAACAAAAGGATGATTTGCAAAAGCTGTCATTTACGCGTATTATTGAGGCATATAAACAAGTAGCAGTTGCTGGTGGTTCACAAGTCCGTTCGTCTCTACTTGCTTATTTAGGAGTTGAGGTAGTAATTTTGGCTATGTAGGGTATTATCATTCTGTTTCACGTTCCTTATGTAACCAACCCACTATTTTTTCATTTCTCTATTATTTGCAGTTTCCCCTGGAGTTGGACCCCTGGAAGCTGCTGCAGAAGCACATCTCAGCAGATTATATCAATCACGAGGTAAGGGAAAATTTAATGATCTCTTCCTTAGATGCGGGCCTGAGTTCTGTTCATACTTTAGAGTTTACTAACTTCTGTAACCTTCTCTTCCTTTTGTATCTCTCTGAGTGTATGTTTTTAGAGGGCATTGTGAAATATGTAGTATTTTGACACCCTTAAAACACCCCAGAAATAGCAGTGTAGTTACAATTTGGAAGGCTTACGATGCTCTTGTACTTATTTTGAGTTCAAAAGATTCTAACATTGGGGTTAAATTTCCTTGCGTGAGTGTTATAGAAGTTTGCAGTGTTAAAAATACATTGTAAAATCAATGATGAGTTTCTTTTGAAAGCTACTAGTTAAAAAGTTTTGGTCCTACGTCACCATCACTAGTTGCTGTTATTATGATACAATGTTTGTTGCTTATTATCCTTACTGAACAAACAGATCTATATCTGTAGCTCTGTACTTATTATTTTCATCTCATATCCAAGCAAGCTGACATTAAATACTGCATGTCTTCAGGGACACGAGTTGACCATGCGTGTCCTCTACAGGTTATTTGGAGAGGCAGAAGAGGACCGAGACTTTTTTTCTTCTACAACTGCAACTTCTGTATATGAAATGTTCTTTCTGAGTGTGGTGTGTATTCATTTTTCTTTATTCTTTTCTCTTGTTTATTGCAAGGTGAAGGTTCTGAAGATTTCTTTTTCGTTGACAGGCAGAAACACTTAGAGACTCTTTTCCACCTTCAGACAAATCTTTGAGTAGATTGCTTGGTGAAGCTCCTTACTTGCCTCGGTCAGTTCTAAAATTGTTAGAATGTTTGTGTTCTCCTGGAAACTCTGATAAAAGCGAGGAGTTACAAAGTGGAGATCGAGTCACTCAGGGTCTTAGCACGGTGTGGAGCCTGATTTTGCTGAGGCCTCCTATTCGTGAAGCCAGCTTGAAAATTGCGTTACAGGTTATCTTGACTAGCGAACCTCATTATTATTCATTCATGTTTTATTGGTGAAAATTACTTTTATTGTCTCTTTTACTGACTTTGATATTCTCTTTATACATATGGAAGTCTGCGGTTCATCATTTGGAGGAAGTGCGTATGAAGGCTATTCGTTTGGTACTATGCGAACAACTCTTTATTAACACTTCTGCAGCCATTTGGTTTAGTTATTCTAAAGTATTTGATTTGCCATTACATTAACAGGTGGCAAACAAGCTTTATCCTCTATCATCCATTTCTCAACAAATAGAGGATTTTGCAAAGGAAAAGCTGCTCTCAGTAATGGATGGTGATGCATCAGAAGGGATGGATACTGAGGAATCTGTTACCGAATCACAAAAGGTATGGATTAGATGCGATGGCATTTTACTTGAGGCGTATGGGTATTATGTTTTGTGTTGGAGTTTAAAATTTAAAGGATGGCTTCAGATGAAAATTTCTAAAGGCTGTGTTAATATCCTGTTTTTAATAACATGATAAACTGCATAAGCACTTATTTTGGGAATATTACATGGTTGCATTCAAATTGGGTTATTTACAGGGCTCTGAATTGGAAACACCTTCAAATGACCATCAATCAGCAGTTGCTATCACGAAAGATACCTCCTCTGATACCCATCAGTCGTGCACATCTCAATCAATTTCCGAGGCCCAGCGATCCATGTCACTTTACTTTGCCCTGTGCACTAAGGTGTTGGATCATTTTAGTTTTATCTTTTTCATAGTGTTCAATTGTCAAAACTTTGTTCATGCTCAATGGATCTATTAATTTTACTTGAAAATTTGATTGCAGAAGCACTCCCTTTTCCGGCAAATATTTGTTGTCTATAAAAGCACATCGAAAGCTGTTAAGCAGGTTGGGTATTTATTTGTAAAGGAATATAACCTCATACCACCGTATAATTCTTGCAATTCCTTCCTTTTTCTTCTTCTTATAAGCTGTGTGATGCAGGCAGTTCAACGCCATATTCCAATACTAGTCCGTACTATGGGTTCATCATCTGAGCTTCTTGAAATAATTTCAGATCCTCCAAGTGGAAGCGAGAACCTTCTAGTGCAGGTTTTGTCGATCCAGTAATTCTGGTACCCCACAATTGATAGAAGTGAAAATAACTGGCCTCTTCTTGTCTCATTGCTTCAGGTTTTGCAGACATTGACTGATGGAATTGTTCCTTCTCCAGAACTAATATTTACAATTAGGAAGTTGTATGATGCAAAAATAAAGGTATGACTTGCGGTATAGGTCTCCTTCCATATTGAAAACATATAAAGGTACCTTCTAATATCTGTTTGGATTTGATTGTTCACAGGATGTAGAGATTCTAATTCCAATCCTGCCATTCCTTCCCAAAGTTGAGGTTTTCCCTGTTCATTTTTTAAATCTAAATCTTTGGTATAGTGTTTATGCCTGCATGTTGGAGTGTATATGCATTGTTAGTTTTAAAGTTTTCTGCCTCTTTGGTGTACCTGTCATGGAACTTTCTATGTTCTTTGTGCAAGCACAAAGTATCATGGGTGCTGGGTCGTAGCTTGTAGGCATTAAGGAATGAAGTTCTGTAGGTTTTTGTGGCATGCGCCATCAATTCTTAAATAAAGCAGCTAGCCCATCATCTTGTAGTGTAAGAAAGCCCAAGTCTGACACTTTCATTTGCTCTCTGCCTCTCCTTTACAAAAAAAGTTAAAATAAATTCAATTAATCAGTCTAGTTTCTCTGAGCATGCAGCTTGGTTTTGGGCTTGTACAACTAAATATAAACTGAAGTCTTTGTTGCACTTTGGAAATATTTTGCAATTTTGTGTGTCACAGAATTTGTTGACGAACTTTTGCCTGTTAGATGACTTCTTTTTTCTAGGTTCAGAGTTGCATGTTTAGAAATTATTTTCCCAGCTATCCCTAGCTTTCTTCATTCTCCAGTTCAGTTTTTCTTTATAAGTATTTGGGCGATCCCTGTTTAAGATTGGTAGTGTTAATTTCTTTAATTTTCAGGTAACTAACAATTCTAGTTCATTTTGTTAGGTTTTGCTCATCTTCCCCAATCTTGTAAGTCTTGCCCCGGACAGGTTTCAAGCAGTACTTGCACGTATCTTACAGGTATTTTTTTTTTCCTTACATTTTTCTCCCTGGCAGTGTGAGTATTGGCTTGGGTATTATTTCAAGGGTCACTTTGCCAACTAGCATAGTTTTTGGCTCTGTAATGCTACTATTTTTTTTTTCTTATCGATTAGCAGCATTTTATGTGGCTGGTTCAGTAGTTTTATTTCGCCACATTATTTGTCCACTTTAACTATTCATCCAGTTAAAACATGCTTAGAAATATAAACAGTTCATATGATTTATGTTTACTCTGCTTATAGAATACATCTTCTTTTCTTGCTTCAGATATATGCTTTATTTTGTTGTTAAATTATAACTGAGGGCATTTATACTCAGGGATCATCTCATTCTGGTCCTGTTCTCACTCCGGCTGAGGTGTTAATTGCTATTCATGAGATTGATCCGGACAGAGATGGAATTCCCTTGAAGAAGGCATATCCTCTTCTTGTTTTTCTCATTAGGCCTTTCACATATTGCCTTTCATTCTATATTTAGAATAAACAACTAGCACAAGTGCATAAAACAGGATTGCTATTAATGACAGGTCACAGATGCATGTAATGCTTGTTTTGTGCAACAGCAGATTTTCACTCAACAAGTTCTTGCAAAAGTCTTGAATCAGTTGGTCAGTACCAATTGGAATTTCTAGCTTTTAGTTACCAGGATTTCCATCTACTTCTTTCTATTTTTCTTATTTGCTAAAAGTTTTTATCCCCTGCAGGTTGAGCAGACTACGCTTCCTCTATTGTTCATGCGTACAGTATTACAAGCCATAGGTGCTTTTCCAGCACTGGTAAGACATTTGAATGCAAGTACACTTTTGATTTATTTTCCCCTGGGAATAGTCAGGTTATTTGGCAGAGTATGCTGATCTAATATATGTAATGTAGAAAAAGATGTGTTACTTCTGTAGCAGGGTAGTGAATTAAAGGATTACCGAGTCACATGACTATAGGTTCTCTAGGGTCACAGATCATTATATAGCTTGAAATGGGCTCGATCTCATATAGTTACTAACACGACCGACTTGAAACTTTTTCACGGTTTGCAATGCTTGAACAGATCATCAACCTCATAAAATGTTCTCTAAGTTTGAAGGCTGGTCTAAAAGAACTTGATTGTAGCTTACTTTTGTACAGTGTCTTTGTCGTCTATTTTCGTGTAATCAGGTGGCTGCATTCTTATCATTCTATATGTGGACAAATTTTATGCCTCTTTTTGAAGTTACTTACTAAATCATAGGTCTTTTTTCTTTAATGTCAGAAGTGTAACATCTTTATAATTGATTTGTTAAACATTATAGGTGGACTTCATTATGGAAATTCTCTCCCGACTTGTAAGCAAGCAGGTAAACATTTTGTCTATCAAGCTGATATTGAATTCTCGTCTATGTTGCACCAATACGTGAATCTACCCTAACGTACCGGTATTGCATACGTATTCCGTATGCATACGCAGCAAAACGCCCAAATACGGTTGTAAACCGTAAATTACGTTCTGATTAGAAAAAAAAGAAAAAGAAGAAGGAATCCAGTTCTTATAGAACTGTGTCATTTGTAGGTCTCAATAAGTATTTCACATTTTTGTTTTTATTATTTCAAATTTTAAATAAGTAATTTATTTTGAACAAATGTGAAAATTGCTATATTGATGAGTGTAATTAGGAAATTGCTATTAAGGTTAGTATTTTTATTATTTCTATAATGTATAAGTATTTTATGAAATATATTTTTATTATTTTTACATAACGTATTAGTGCGTATCATATTCTAGTTTTTGTAAATTTGATGTATTTCGTATCCGTATCGTATCGTACCATGTATTACGTATCCGTATTGGTGCAACATAGATTCTCGTGTGGTCATGTCATGCTCATTCTTATTTTGTCATATGATGAGCTGTTGCAGATATGGAAATACCCGAAGTTGTGGGTAGGATTTTTGAAATGTGCATCCTTGACGAAGCCACAGTCATTTAGTGTGTTGCTGCAGGTGCGTTTGGTTCACTTTTCTATTTGTGCTAGATTCCGAGTACTTTGCTAGTGGATTCATGGTGATGTTCACAATCTATATGTTGTCTATTGATACCAAAAACTTATGCTGCTAGATCACAGGCTCTTCCAACTATCACATTTTTTAAATCTACTCAGCACTCTCATCATGCCATGATATTCTGGAAATTTCTCTTAAGCACGGGATACATCAATTCTTGACTTCACAAATGAGCCTAGGAGAAGATATTATTAGTGCAAGTAAGAAGTGTATAATAAGCGGGACAAGGCTTTCTTCTAAACCAACCATTCACATATAAAACTGAAGTATGGTGGTAATTATTATCATAATCCATAAAAATTGGCATTTGGTAGAAATTGATTGATGGAACTGCTGGTGGTGTCCATGTAAATTGATTGTTTACCTCGGTAAAACCCAGGACTCACAAGAGGACTTTGTGTGATTCCGGATGTCATATTTCCTCATTCATTAGTGAGTGTTGGCCAAATATCAACAGCTCTCCGTCTCTGTGATTGTTGGCATTGTGTTCTTGTAATGAAATCTAGCTAATCTATGTACCTGCCCCCACCTTATTCTGCTTAAATATATTCACTTTCACCTGTTTGACATTTACTACAACTGTTCTTATTAAGCAATTGTAATGTAAAATTATAATTTGTGCTATCTCAGTACATTTACTATACCTGTTTTGTATTTCAGCTGCCTCCAGCTCAGTTGGAAAACGCACTGAATAGAATAGCAGCGCTCAAGCCACTCTTAATTGCTCATGCTAGCCAACCACATATTCAATCTTCACTTCCAAGGTTTGTAAGTTTAATTTGCATGTTCTTGAACACAGCGTTTTATTTAGATGGAAGTTTGAAAGTTGAACGAGTCACTAAATATAAACTTGGGTTGGTCGGTACCCATTTAGGTCAGTCTTGTTGGTTCTAGGACTTGCTCCAGAATCTCAGGCTCCAAGTCAGGCACAAACAAGTCAGAGTCAGACTCCGACCCAGGTTCAAGCTCAGACTGGAGATACAAGCAACTCAGAGAAGGATGCTGCAACTGAGAAATCTAAAGACTCCTCCGGTGCCAGCTGAAACTACTAGTCAGGGATACGGGAATGTTATTCCAGACGAGCAATGAATCGCCGGGACCTTGCTAGATCTCTCTCCCTGAGTTGAGATAAGTCTTTTTCATGCTGGTGTCGGTGTAATTGGAAGAGGGCCCGCCATATTGTACAAGGATCATTCAACTAATACAGTTACAGTAAAGAAGTTTTGTGCTGAGGTTTTGCTGCTCGTCTTCTGGGAATCACTGTCTGTTGAAGAGATTTAGGAACGCGAATAGAGAGATACAAGTTCATAGTAGTAATGTATTTTGAGTTAAAATGACATGATATTGATATGAAATTACATGATTTTGCTATTTATTTTATACATGTAATTGGAATGTAAATGGTCTTCTGCTATTTAGTATTAACTATAGCAGGACCGAATTTATTTTCAATTGTCGATGCAATCAGCAATTTTCCTCTTACGATAATGAAGAACTGAGGCTTGATTCTAATTAGGCGATTCAAGCCATTGCTATAGGCTTTGGCAATGCTTGTTGATTATAAATGTGAATTCTATTTTGAAGATGGTCACAGTTACAATGGCAATGCCAGTTGATCATAAATGTAAATTTTTGGACATTTCCAAATTATTATCCACCAAATGGAAGACTTTACAAAAGAATCAAAGCTTTTGCAACTATAGCAAACTTGCTATGTTGAAGTACATCTTCAATAAAATATGCTATGTCCCTGACGTTACACCTAGTGTCGATGACTCTTGGAGCCCTATCAATGGCCCCTGGCAACACAATGGTAATACACAACTGACTACTTCTGGTTCTGGTAATGGCAGCAAGTCTAGCTGATCAAGCATTGTCTTAGGACGTACCCGTACCTTCGAAGAATCAGTGTGTATCGTTAATTTTCAGGGAACCTAAAAGGAATTCCATGCCTTTGAAACCATTCAGGCATGTGGAACCTATCGTGAAGAACATGCCTCACATCCCTTTGCTGAGATAGATGTTTGATGAGTGGGAGGAGAACCTTCAATAGCTACAAAAAACGACAAAATACACACAAAACATGAGGATGGAAGCAAAGCACTTTTTCATGAAAATCTGTGAACTATTACAGATCATTGGATATAAACCGACTACCTGATCATCATAAGGCTGTTCAGCAGAGAAAGGAACACAAGGTATTCCATTCAGTGGTTGCAGCAAGAAACTGAATGGATTGTTATCAACAACAATGATTCGGCTCATATCTTTTGATATACAAGACAGGTCCTTCACGTGATCTTGGTATTCCCTGCAGTTAAGTTTGTGAATTAGCTGGAAGCTGGAATAAAAACTTAAATTTTAACCACCGATGTAAACAGAAAAGGCACTGTAAATTTGGTTTGGGGGGATAAATCTTCATGGAATACTTGTGAAAGTCTCTAAAGACTAGATGGATTCTTCAATTCTTGACAGCATAAGCAACTTTAATTTTATAAATTTTTGCAGAAGTCATCAATATGCTCTAGTGAGGGTAATAACAGAAACAGAAGTACATGCCACTTTGAATAATATGGGGTATACGAGCAAAATGGAAAGGGTAGTTTTCGCTTCACATTCAATGACGACTTCTAATTAATGCACAATTCAGTAACGATGTCTTCATAAGCTAACCTTCCAAACCGGACCAAAGATGCATGTACTCAAGAGAAACCCACCCTTGAAGGTGATGGGAGGACTTCACTTAAAAGCCTACTTCACTAAGGTGAAACATCTACTTTTAAGCCTTTTTCTTGTGCTTTTTCAATCTTCATTTGAAAACCCTTACCCCACTTTTCCCCCTGGACTAAGAGGTTTCTCCACCATTTATACTTCTATTCCATGTGATCATTTCTACAACTAAAGCTAAGGTTTCGTTACTGCTTTCACTCCTCGAATTATGTGAAACCGATAGCTTCTATATCTCAGTCTAGGACCCAGGTTCGGATAAACCAAAACTCTGATGACAAGCCATTAGCAGATCTCTTTGAAGAATCAGTACACTAGCTTGCAAAAAGCTTCAAGTGTAGGTAGTAGAAAGTTAACATTAGCATTTCGCCGTCAAGTTCCCAACGACACTATTTGTCAGTCTAGCCACCAATTGACACCATTAAATTATTTTTCCACTTTCTTATTTCCTTTTCTGTTATCAGTAAAAACATATCACCAGTATCCTAGAATTTACTACCCTTGATCCTTCCTAAGATTACACGGCAACTAAAATGGAAAATCAAAACAAGTTTATAGTGAAATGGATTTGGAGCATACGTGCTAATTGTTGAAGGCCGATAAAGACGAAGTTTAAACAGCTTTTTCTTGTCTATCCTGTCAACAAGTGGTCTAGCATAACCTGAGTGATGCATAAACACAAAACAAATAATAGGTAGTGAATATCCAAAGTTATGATCAAGCATTGGTGATGTAGCAACAAACCTTCAAGACCAGCAGTAAACAGAACAAGATCTGCGAATTCCCCGATCTGTGTTAAGAACTCATGCAGGCCTGGACGTTCAAACACTGTTACGTAACTGATCTTTGGTTTACCTTCAATTAGCTTCATCCACATATTTCAAGTTAGTCACAGTAGCACATATGTATAGGACAAACAAATTAAGAATAGCATATGAAAAAAGAAACCTTTTCTGAAGAAACACATTCCAAATCAAACCACTTTAATCCAGCTTCTGTTGCTTTAGTACGAACAACATCAGGCAAGCTAGATGTTTCATATGCACATACCAGAGTCTCATCCAAGTCAAGAACCACCTACATGTCCGAATTCACATATTAAACTCACTGTCTCTGCGAGATAATGTACCAAGTTACCAAGAAACCAATAAAACATACAAGAAAATTTCCTTATTTTAAAATGCCGACGAAATAGCAAGTTATTAATCAAGCACGAGCTCGTGAACATCAAACGACACAAACAATGACCATTCAACAGCAGAAGATAAAATTGGTAGCACATCAAAGCTGGATTTCAGCTTCCATTGCTGAATGCTCAAACCTCTATCACATCAAAACATGAATAAGTTCATAGAATCTAAAATTCACAACATTCAATTCGCAATCCTGATTCGACCCATCAAAGCAATTGCCAATAATAACAGAACAACATACAAACCTGAAATTCAATAGATCATCACAGAGCTAAAAGCTCGAATTTTGTAACATATCGACATACCGTGAGCTTCTCCAAGCAGTGAACATCATCAGCACCACCAACATCATTACCGTCAGTAATGCTAACATGAGCCGCGGCGACCCTTTCCGGCGGGATATGCCGCAGCGGGATCTCGACGACGGGCAAGGGCTTGAAGGACGCAGAAGAGGAGGAATCGAGCAGTGGGTACCTGACCCCGATGTAGGACATCACCTGAGCCAGAGACGGCGTGCCACTCAGGATCTGAACCACTATCTTAAACAAAAATGCCAACCAATCCATGAAACTCCTCCACACTTGCGGCGACTGCGTCGCGCACACTTCGGTCTGCTGCTGCGCAATGACCTCCATCTCCGGCGACGAAGACGACCCTTTTTTCAGAATCTGAGGGAAGGAACAGAGACGGAGAAAATGAACGAACGAACCCAGAAGACGATGAGCGACTGAGGAGTGGTGGGGGGGGCGGGGGGGGGGGGGGTGGCTGTGGCAGTGGCGACGTGTTGTTGTTGCGTGTGTCGCTTTGGTGTTTGTTGAGGATGCGAATAAGGAGGAGGTGATGGCAAATTTGGTGGTGGAGGTAGCCTTTTGTTGAATCAAGTCTTCTTCTTCGAATCTGATTTTGCCCTTCCGGACAAAAAATGGAAACTTTTTATTTTCTTAATTAACTAAGGGTTATTTATTTTTGCATCTCCAGAATTGGTCAAGTTTATTGTTTTAACCAATGTCTTATTTTGCATATGATTTTGTCTCTTAAAGTGTTCATTTTTATGATTTTAACCCAACTGACCTGTTATAATAGATGATGAACTGCCACATCACCCGTTGTCGCCACGCAAGACGCCACGCAAGCCTCCACTTGACACGTCAGACATAAGTGGTTGAGGTTATGGAACGGGGCGTTT
>JAYMTA010004846.1:0-12131 GCA_036897625.1 Pelargonium cotyledonis
ACATGCAATGAGAATGCTTAAAATTGTTAAAATTGGTGATGTGGCATAACCTCATTCTACCTCACCAATTTTAACACATATATATGTGGATTTGTAGATTTGCAATAAGGCAGCGGAAACAAACGGATTAGGCAAAAGTTTTAGCAAAAGATTTTGACCCAAAAAAAATATTGCAAAACACTAATTGTTTTCTATCATTGAAAATCCCACATTGGTTTAATACCCAAAAAAAAATAAGTATTAATTTTGGGTCATAAATTTGAATGGACAAAATCTGCAGAAAATCCAATGGTTCTAGGTCCAAAAAGATAAGAGCATCGACCGAGCTTGGTCCTACCCTGTCATGCCAAGGTGAGCGAGCGCGTGTGGGTTTGACCCGTTATGTCTCTCTAATACTTGTTTGAAAGCATTAGACGTCTAAGTGTATTAAAACACTAATTAATTCTTCTTTTTAACCAATGTGGGGTTTCCAATTTAATACTTATCTCACAATCTTGAGATAAGTTACAATTAAGTTATCCCAATTAATTGACCATTTTTTAGTGGCTTTCAACTATGAATTTCCACCTTAAAATAAAGGTTACTAATCCCTTAGATTAAATGTTCAAGTGTCCTATTACATAAAGTAACCATTAGATTGTACGACACTATCCTATGAAAATGTGAAATTGCCCTAAAAAGTGCCCTAAAACTCAACACCTACAACATCACATGTTTGGAATTTGAAGAACAAATGCTATTAATTTGTACAAACAAAAAATTATAATACCAAGACAAATCGGTTTCCAAATATCCATTCATACATTCATACATAAAAAGGTAGGGTTTGATATTTGGACTTGTAAGAAAGAACACAAAGTAGCAAACAAACATGCAAATGTGATTTTTAAGATATAACCGTTTTTAATCAACTTTCATGAAAATATGATTTTAACAAATTATAATCATGGCATTCAAACACATGACCAACTAGTATTCTAGGAGGAAACTCTTATAAATCAGAAGATATTTTTTATGGAGTTAAAGGAAAATAAAATAAAAACATTTCTCTATAGAACTTCCTTAACACGAATTGCTCCAAGAATATCCTAGGCTAGTGGTTTAGTGAATACATTTGACAACATACGCTACAAAAATAATTACAAATTGTGACGGAAATATGTGACAGAAATTTTTTCGTCACAGTTCCGTCACAAACTGTGACAGAAATAAAATTTTATATCACAGATACACATTTGTGACAAAAACTTTTATCACAGATACATATTTATGACAAATTTATGTCACAATCATATGTGACAAAACTATACTTTCACAGTTCCGTTACAAATTATATTTTGTGACTGAAATCTACAAATCTGTGACTGAAATTTTAGTCACAAATTGAGAATTTTTTGGTAATGATATACTAGTTGTCATGCTACAATGTTGAATGTGGATGCTACTCATCGATGTTCCATCGTAGAAATGATCACTCAAGATTTTGTCACATGCTAGTAAAGATGTTCACGCAGACGAACAATATGGAAGAAATTGTTTAACAAAATTCATTATCATAGCAGTCATAGATGGTGTGTGCGCACATATGTCATGCAAAGAAACAGAGATCATGGAACAAGGTTCTGGTGCGTCAGATTTTCGACACAGATTCTTGCAAGGAAATATTCAAGGTCCAGCTGAGTCGATCCGTAAATGATGACATTTGGTATTGGGCCAGGATAGAAAGGGGCGCTACTCCGTCCGTAGTGGGTATCGTGCGATTCGAGACAAGCTTAATCCGGAAGGGAGTGATAACTTTAATTGGGACCATATTTGGAGAGAGGTGTCGGAACGCCTGTCGATACGGGTAGAAGGAATGACAAGTGGTCATCGGAGGAGGTATATATTATGGCAATGTCGATGAGAGCGACATGGTTGTCGGTCCGGGTGGAGGAGCACGATAGGCCTAACAAGGTAGCGCGCGGAACGTTGGTCTCCTCTGGAAGGTTTGGTCATCAAGATAAACACGGACGTCTGTGAGGCGGTGTTGGGAGGAGAGGTCGGGTAGGGTGGGATTGGTGTGGGGACGCAGAGTTGTTGGAGGCCCGCACGATTCATGTGGTTTTGGGATGGGTAGCGGCTAAGGGATGGTGACAGATTATCCTAGAGTCTGACGCGAAGGCGGTCAAAGAGGCCATCGAGACTGGAGGGGAGGAGTTTTCTAATGCTTTAGGTCTCGTGTATTCTGACATTTTGTCTTTAATCGATAGGTTCGACGCTGTCAAATTTACTTTCACTTCTAGAGATTGTAATAAGACAGCTCACCTAGTAGTTAGATCCTCTTTGGGTACGGTAGGAGTAGAAGAGTGGATTGGTATGCTCAACATATTTGAGTTTTGCAAAATTGTACTCATTGATTCCTTATGTTAATAGAGTGATACTCATTTCTCGCACCAAAAATCAAGACCAAATTTAATTTATATGAGAATATTCACGAATCAAATTAGATCTTTTACTTTGTAAGAATGAAAAAGATATTTTCATGACCCGGAATCATAATTCAAATGTAAGAAAATTTCATTTTCATTTCTAAACAAAAGATTTAATCCAAACGCTAATATAAACTTCATAGAACTCAAAAATCTCATTTTGACGTAATAAAATTTGCCCAAATTCAATCTAACAGAAAATAAGAAAAAAAAAATCTGTCAATCACCCAAACTCAATGAAGATTTAAATAAATCAATAAATAATAAAATAAAAAACTAGGTTTTAGTCAAAAACCCAATTTTGGTCTAGAGAACTAGAGAAGTAGATGCCAAACCAACATAGGACATCCCATCCCATGTTCAACTCATATCCACAAGTAGTAATTAGATAGAAAATGCAAATGACTAATTGAGGCTAGTTTACAGATGAGCAGCATACAAACTGTGCCCACAATGGTCTCCCTTTAACTTTCCTGCTCTTTTCTCTCTTACCGTCTGTCGGATACCTTGCCGGCGAGTTCCACTCTTTCCCAGTGATCTCAACTGCCGGTGACTCACTACCTAGAATCGAATTCACAGTTGTAGCCTGACCACCATTACCACCTTTCGCTGCAGCTGCACTATCATCTCCCTCACCTGCACCTGCTTTTGGATTCTCGTTTGCACTTGGAGACTTCGGTTTGCTTTCCTCACTTATAAGCGACTTCAATGCAATGTGTTGCTTCACAGTTCCTCCAGAGCTCCAGTTTGTTACCTTTGCAATGAGATCCTCATTCTTCTTTCTTCCTGTCGACTCATTCACAACATGAGTCGAAAACAACCCAGCTTGCTGTGATGCAGATACTGACCGTTCTGCCTGGGTTTCTGAACCATCCACTTTTTGTCCATTTTCCACCAGTGTCAGGGACGGTGGTTCAAAGACACCTGATTCGTTAGCACCTTGCCTTTTGGTTTCAACTTCCAGCTTCTTCAAGTTGGTACTCTCTGCAGCTCCTGCCGGTGCTAGGGAATCAGTAGACGGGTAACTTTCAACATCAATGACTGTCGGCACATCTGATTGTGTGGAAAGGACTGTTCCATGCATACAAAAACAAGCCAATAAACTACATTTATCTACACATGCTTCATCCGTACAGTATCAACTATCAATTGAACTCACATAAGATACAGTTAGCAACATGAAAAGCACGGGAACTTTTGAACTAAAGCTATAACGACATATATATGAATCTGATTCAACTTAACATAATTAAATACCAGTCAATTATTTATCCCTATGAGTTTAAAGATGTTCTATGGATAAAGCTCCCTTCAAATACTTCATGTTTGTAATTTTGTATTAAAATATGCACATGCATGTGTAATCCACCTCAGATGACTAGGTTAAGTTCAATTGTTTAAGAAATGACCTTAGTGATTCACAGTACCTACACGCGGAGTTCATTATCATTGAGTTCCAATAACTAGGCGGCAAACAGAATGCACAATGTTCATTGAGTTTAGAGAATGTGGTAAACTCAGATTTTGAATTACTATTTATGCCAAGGAAAATATAAATATGCACTACCAAATCTACTATAGTCAGTCTCAGTCTCCCAGAGAAAGACAAGAAATTACCTGAAACTGAACCCCAGTGTGCCTCCAAACTATCAGTTCGGCTACATGAATCAATTGATATATCAGCTGCAGCAACATTTTGTTTGGCAGAACTACTGTCATCTTCAGCTTGCACGGTCTCGGAAGCCTCAATTATAGAAGTCAGCCCACCAATCTTACTCAGATCATTTTCTTCAACTGCAGCAGAAACTTGAGGAGAAACCGGTGGCTCTTTTACAAAATAGTATTCTGAAGACTTCTGTGAAATTTCAACATCTTTGTCATGATATGATTCAGATGGCATACTGACTCCATCAACACACTCTACCAGTACTGTGTTGGTGCCATTGATTATGTCGTCTGTACCTTCCTGAGTATTTGAAACTCCACTGACAGGTCTGCTTGAATCTGAAACTGTACCAAAATGAGTATATCCAATATCTGGTGTCTTATCATTGGATCCATCTGTGGCATCCTCAGCAGCAACTTGGGATTCATGAAGGTTGCTAGCAAATTCAGGAACAGATTTCGTCTTAATTGAGACGTTTTCTTCTATAGGTCCTCCAGAACTACCTTTCTCAAATATATCACATTTTTCACTTTTGAAGTGCTCTTGATCGCCAACATTGTCACCCTTACTTGAGTCTATCATTGAATTAACTTGGAGCCCAGAGCTATTATTGGAGGATTCATGAGCTTCTACAGTGTTTTCTGTATCATCCTCAATAACTCCAGAATACTCAGTTCCAGCTATGTTGTTATTTTCATTTCTACCCTTCTCCATTGTTGGTTCATTGATTTTGGCATCAATGGACGAGTCCAAAAGATTCACATCAGATACAACTTGGGTAGCAACATCAGGAAAGCTCATGTTTAATGAATCATTGGAAATATCACAAGGTCCCTCATCAGTGACGGGGCTTTTTTTCATCTCAGCTATTGCAGCATATGCAGGAATTCCTACTTCATCTGATTGCTTGTTTTCATCAACTGTGGCCATAAACTCTGGCAGAATGACTTGACCTTCAAAAGGCACTTCTTTAACCACAGACTTGCAGCCCCCATCATCTGGTTTCTCTTCCAAAACAGTTAAAACTGAACAAGCACCAGCAGAAACTTCACTCAATTGCCTGGACTGGAAACTGAAAGAATTCTCATCACATACAGGATTCTTAAGAGTATCTTCCTTATCCTCAATTTTTTCACTTGAATCCAAAGGAACAAGTTCGTGTTTTTTCACTCCTCTGTGATCTTTAAAACCTTCTAACATGACCTCAGAATGGGCTAAAACATTTAAATCCTTAGGCAGAGAAAGAACATGTACACTTTCATTCTCATCTTTTCCATCACATCCCTCAACTATATTATAACTGTGACTGGTAGAGTCTGTTGTTTGATCAGCATCCACATTGATTTGAGCTGTAACAAAAGAAGCATCTAATTGTTTAGCAGATCCCATTTCTGAGTACAAATCACTTGTGGACATCTTAGGGTTTTCAGTACTCTCTTCCTTAGATTGAAGCACTCCATCAGCTGATATGGCATCTTGTTCATTCATATCCTCCAATTTGGCTGCTACCTCAGTCATTCCATTCGTCCTATCTGTAGTCATCATGTCTTGTAAAATTGAAATACTATCTGACTTAACTTCTTGGTCTCTCCTTGAGTTGTTATCCTGATGAATAACTTCCAACGAGCTTTCTCCCTCAGTCTCGCCAGCATTAGTCTCACTTACATGCAATATTTCATCTGCAGGTTTCACAGATTCAGTTGGGTATGAGTCACTTGTTAGGCTATTACTGTCATTGTTAACCACAATATATGATTCCTCAGCATAACCTGAAACAGAATTCACCATTGGCCTACCAGTGAGCATATCATCTTGATACTGTAAGGCACTCTCTAATTGAACAGTCGTACAATCTGAAACTTCATGATTTTTCATCTGATAGCTGTCAGTTGAACTGCTGGGTGGTTGAGTGATACCTGAACACAAAAGTATGTAATGACTTCAGAACAATCATATAGAAATGACAATGATGGGATATTATAAGTTCAGTCATAAAAAAATAAATATAACAATTCATGCATCCACACTAGGGAAGCCATGAACAAGTACTAAATAAGGGACACAAGCCTTAATTGGACCTAATTGTCAATACCCTAGGGGTTTCGGATTGGGTTTTGGAATCAACAACCGTTAAGAAAAAGGATGTGTCGGGATTTGATCAACAATTCCATATAGGGTACCCAATCTAAATATTAATCCATATACACTCATATTCACTACTTGATTTTCATAATCGGATGAATGGTTTGAGTTTCCCGGATCAGTAATACTGTATAGATTCAGGATACTTGTTATAGATTCAAGCCCAAGTCAGGCTTGGGACTTAACAGAAGTATATAACATTTGGTTCACGCTTTGGCTTTTCTCAGCCTGATTTTCATCTAGTCCAATTGTAACACAATATAACGCAAAATCAATATTACAAAAGTAGATGAAGTATGTATAACAAAGTAAAAGGGAAAAACAACAGTGATCAATTCAAATATCTGATTCTGAGTGAAATCATATGATCTAAGTTTAGAACAAAAGGATATTGAATGAATGCAATATAATAAAGCTATCTGAAAAAAAATAAGAAATGGATCTAGGCAACATATTATAAAACTTAAAATAAAATTATCATCTTTGAATGGAGCTGGCAAGTTGGGTTACAGGTCAGGCTGAAGGCCTAACCTGATCCCAATCGCCGTTTGTGTGTTCACCCAATCCGAAAATTAATTATTTTGTGTGACCTGAACCCACAAAAAATGCAGGTCGGTTTCGAGTGTCTGCGAGTTCAGGTTCAAGTTTCCAGGTCTACATTGGACATAAGATTCAATTTTATCTAGGACAAGGCAAAGGAGCAGCCAACCTGCCCATCATGGGTATCAAACCTGGAGCATATATTGGCTTCAAGTACAAGAACGCTTAACACATATAGAAACCATAAAATGCACCAACAATCCAGGATGAATGACATCTAAAAATGTAGTCAATGCACAACAAATTGAGCAGGTGATTGATGACAGAATCATGGAAAGGACTAATTGCCTATGCCAAAAGACCTAGGTAACTACAAAGCAAAATTTTCTTCCTTATTACTATCTCCAAAATAAACTATGTATAAGAAAGACATAGAAAAAGACGCAAAACTATTTCATGTCATACAATCAGGATATCTTAGTTCCCTATGAAGTTTATGAGGCTGTAAATGTATCTCCTAAAATATGCATCACATTTGGTGCTATGGACAGTTTAAAATAATGTAAATGCTGGACTATGTGCATCATTCTTTAAACTTAACAGTACGCGCCACTAATTTCTTGTGAGCTCAGTGACACATCCAAAGACATTCCACGTACACATTCCTCAAATTGGTCCATCACGTGAGGATGTGTCAATGTTGAAGGTTGCAACACTGTTGTCTAATTTTGTAGTCTAAGTTTCCTTCCAAAAAGCAAGCACTAATATATGGATATACTACTTTTGTGAACATTACAAAAATGTATTACGGAATCAGATGCTTATGATGAACTATTAATGCAACAAAGATAGCTTGTATTAGTTTGTTATCTTATCCGCATACCGGCAGTTGCACTATCCTTAACAGATTGCTCTGAATTGGAATCATCTTTCGCTACTCTTTCCATGTTAGAAGCTGACTTTCTAGCATCCATGAAGCTTTCTTCAACTCCTGAACCAAATCCACTACTTACAGAAAATTCAGCAGCAGCATCTGTGAACACATCATCCTCCAATTTAAATGATCCTCCCCCGTTTGCACCACTGCCCTTTCCATTTATACTTCTCTCCAAAACTCTAGGACCTTGTAAAACAAAATTCACCAGCACAATCACATAAATCCAAGATAAAGATAAATATATATTAAAACAAATATATCCACTTATAATTTATCATTTATATCAAACAAAATTTACAGTTCACCACAACCAAGTAGAACACAAGCATCAGCTCAGTTTAGTTTACAAGCAAGTCACTATTTTTTTCTTTTTTTTTTAAATCACATTATACGACCAACAAAACAGATGCTGAATCAAAGAACAATTAAATAGAGCAAGCTCTTACTGGGTTTTTTGTTGTCTTCATCAGAGACACGTTCATCGTCTGAAGCATTAGAATCAACAAGTTTATACCCTTCAAGAGTTCCACAGACCTTCTTATGAGCACGCCTGTGCCTGGCACTGGGATGTGAATTCGGAAACGGCCATCCACATTTGCGACACACATGAACTCCCTCATGCCCTGCAAAACAAAACCCACAAAACCTCCACACATCACTAACAAAAACCAAGAAAAATTACCCACGCAAAACGAAGAAACAGCCAGACCAGAAACTAAATTTCACTGGAAACGGAAAATGCGGGCAAACCCAGTATCGATTTTCCAAAACCCTTGGAGATTCAAAAGAAACAAGCAAAATAAAGCACAACCCACAAAGTGAAATCAAAAGAAAACCCAACCTGGAGCTTGAATCTTACTGTGATCAGCAGCTTCCATGACACTTGAGAGTTGAGAGAATCGAAACCAGAGGATCAAGTAATGAAGGTTTAGTAGAGCAATTAAACAAAACAAGAGGGTTTAGAGAGAGTAGAGTTGTAGTGGTGACAGAACTGTGAAAGGAGAGACTTTTGGGTGGAGACGGAAACTAAAAAATCAATGGGAACGTAGAGATTAGGGAAAGGAGAGAGGTACGGAACAGTGAGAGTGAGACAGAGAGTGATCATAACAGATTCAACCATGTGCGCTTTATTGTATTGTGCTGTCGCTTCTGTTCATTACGAATACTAATTACCTACCCTACATCCACTTCATGCCTCTAACCTAATTTGTCTTTGTTTTCTTATTTTCCTAAGCAATCATTGACTATGATTGACTTCTTTTTACTTGTGTCTCTATCACCATCTACATTTGTCTAATTTCACTACAATAATGCTACAAAATTGTTGCATGTTTAAATCAAACATAGTATTTACACAATCATGTCTAACTTTTTTTAATGTTTTGTTTCGGATAGTTAGGTTAATATTTCTTTCCCCTTTTTATTTCCGATTATTGATGTTGTGTTAAGTACAACTACGATTTTAGCTACATAAAAATTAATGTATTGTTCATAAATATAATGTACGAAACGAGAAAATAATTTATAAAGTTAACGAAATAAGAAATTATATATATATTATATAAATTTCATAATGAGAAATTACATGTCATTCATGGTATATGGGAGAATATAATATTATTCGCTTTGGTTTTAAGAGAAAGTCTGGAAATTTGTAAGTACACACTATGTAGTTAAGGTTTTGGTTGCTCATCATATTAATTGGCTATTGTCTAAAATATTTATTCTTGCAACTAACAAAAAAATTGACATGATTGTTAATAAATGTGTAACTTTTTATCAACTTACCATTAATTTTGATTAAATATAGGATTATTTATGTATTCTTTTATACAACAACTTTCAATTTTTCATAAGTCAAAATAGGTGTACGAAACACATATATCACATTATCTAATTATATTTGGACTAATTTTTATTACGTTTAAACACTAATATATTAGTATATGTAGTTTTTCAAACGTAGAATTTGTTACTTAATTGTGTATGCTCTCATGCCATCATCGTGCATATATTTGCTCACAATTTTAAGTACTTGTAAAATGTCGATACATAAATAAGAAGACGTATAATTCAAGATACTTGTAAATAGTTAACCCCAAAATTTTTGGCTTATTAATGTATTTTTGCCGGTCAAATAAAGTCCCCTCAATTTTTATTATAAAGTTCTGTCTTTAGAATGAAAAATCTATATCAAATAGTAGTAGTCATTCTACGTGGCCACGTGCTAATTAAGCTAATCTTCCAGACAATTATGTTTTATCTTTCACTTGTCCTTTAATCCAACTTTAGAAGTAATTTTACCGAACAAAGCCTAAATTTTATACAAATTTTTGTGAATTTTTTAATCCAAAATAATTCATAAACTTTTTTTTGTCTAAATCATGAAGTTTTTAAGCGGGTCCGCAAACTCTCGATTGACACCTTTAAGATAATTTATGAACTTTTGATATAGCTGTAGCCATAAATATCATTTTGGGTCTATATTTAATAATTCAAAATTATTTTGGGTTTTAAAAAAGATTCAACGAGGTAAATTAAGAGAGTGTTTGAATTATTTTTTCAAAAATAGCTATTAAGCAGAAATGTGTTTCAACTCTTTATAACAATAAGTTGTTACTTGTTTACATGTTTAGTAAGAAACAAGTAACAATAAGCAGAAATGTGCTCCTACTCTTTATAACAATAAGTTGTTACTTATTTGACAAACAAATGCAGATAAACATTTAAATTATTTGATAAAAAAGTTGATAAGCAGTATATAATGTCACATTAACTGTCAAATACGTTAAAATTATTTTTGAGGAATTTTTGTATTTATTTAAGCAATCACGTTCTTTTTTAGCGGAGGAGTTGTGGAGGAGGGAGCGTTGAAGCTCCAATACTGTCGGTTGTTGTGTGGGTTTTGCCGGTGTGAGTTGCCAGAGTTGCCGGGACGACCAGATCTGGCGAGATGGCGATGTGGGTTTCGCCGGTGTGAGTCGTCGGAGTCGCTTGGTCGATCAGGTATGGCAAGATGGAGGCGTGCTCGATCTGCACGGCGTTGGCTCGATTTTGTTTGGGCCGTCTAGGGGGGGGAGGGGGGGGGAGGGGGAGAGAAGATGGAGGAAAACGAGGGGACGATAGAGGAAGGGAGAACGACGGCGGCTTCCATAATCGATGGTGGACGGAGGAGGCGGCAGTGGTGGATGGAATGGGCGGCGATGGTTGCCAAAGGAGAAGGAGAATGTGAAGGAAGCCATGCTGTTTTTTTTTTTTTTTTTCTATTTTTTTACTTATTTTTTAATTAGTTTTTTTGCCACATTATATGACACATCTGAAAATAAAATAAAATAAAATCTACGTCAGTCCTGACTAATGAATTCCGTCTTCCACCTTGATGGAATATGGTTCCGTTATTTTAACTAATCCCAAACTCTTATAAGTTTAGGTACTAAACCCAACTTTTTCTTTCAAATATAGTTACCAATCACGCACCAGTCCACTGATGGTTCAGACTTCAGAGAACGTAAAGATGGATTTTCCCGGTCCCAACTCCGACTCCAATATTTTCTTGCCAACCAATCAACTCCACCTCAACCTTCAGCGAACTCTGGCAAATCTCCACAACCGCTGCTCCAATTTACTCAACAATCTTCCTCTCCTCAACCCCAAAACCATCTTCCTTGATTCCTTTTCTTCTTCTAGCCCAGTTTGGGCTCGGATTTCCCAAAACCCGAACCTCCAATCTAGTGGCCTCACGCCGGACAAGCTCATCAAGCTCCGGCTGAAGGGCGTGCGTGTCTACGCTGTCAGCCCCGACGATGAGAAATTCATGTTCATTTCGGGAAATTCTTCAGGGAAGTCTCTTGGACTCTTCTGTTTCAGCAAGGAGGACGCAGAGGCGTATCTTGCGGAGATGAAGGCTTTAGACCCCGAGATGGAGCAACAAGGTTACCAAGTGGTGTCTGTTGCTCTGAACAAGGTAGGTTTCTGAAATAATTTGATTTCAGCTTTTCGATTTCTTTTTATGAGATTGCTGGTGGAGTGGCTTTGCAGATTGTTCGGATGGATCGAGGTGATGCTGCGGTCAGGCTGATGCCGGAAATTTCTCAGCTGAAGAATGCTCTGGAGGTGATTGCTCTACAGGTGAGAGTTGCTATAAAATACGTGTGACAAGAAATATCAGTTGATACTGCTTATTGCCTGAGCTTATTCTGTTGAGTTACAAATGGAGAGAGAAAAGTTTCAATGTCTTTCCACATGAAGTGTTAAACTCTCATTTGGTGCTAATTTCATGACATGATTGGAGGGAATGTGTAAATTTCATTTTGAAACCCCTTGCACTGATTGACAGAGGATTTTTTGTCCACCGGTATGGATTAATTTTGTTGATACA
>JAYMTA010004847.1:0-12128 GCA_036897625.1 Pelargonium cotyledonis
AATCATTACTACAATGGTGAAAAGCTTGTGCACTGAGTTCTCTTCGAAAGTACGTGTACGGCTCGCGCGCCAAAAAAAACTTTTTTCCCCGCCATAAGCAATAGGCCTAAAGCATTTAAATTTTCAACCTCACTTGGTAAGGCACCGGTGAGTTGATTTCGGGACAAGTCTAGATAGATTGTTAAGGATGAGATGTTGAAAACTTGCGAGGGAATGCTACCGGTAAAAGCATTATCCGACATATCCATCACTATCAATCTTGTGCAGTTGCCTAGACTTTGAGGGATGTTACCTTCAAGATTGTTACTTTTTAAATATAGTCTAAGCAATTGCTTCAAATTTCCAATAGAAGATGGAATGTTTCCTGTAAGGTCGTTTTCGCCTAGAAACAATATTCTTAACTTTCGAAGGTTTCCTATATCTTCAGGAATGGTACCGGAGAGTTGGTTACCTGTAAACGAAAGAGAATCCAAGTTTTCGAGTCTGCCAATGCCAATCTCCTCCAAAATTGTTACTCCCAATTAATATTTCTGATAAACCAGTGATGTTAGTGAGAGAGGAAAAGAAGTTCAAATCATCTTGTTCCCTGAATCCAAGAGAGTTTTGGCCAATATTCAAGAATTGGAGCTTATGAAGTTTCTCCAAATTCGGGACATTTCCAACAAGATTGTTAGTTGTAATAAAAAGTTTCTCCACATTCGAGGCATTAGATACCGACGAAGGAATATAACCAGTGAACTGGTTGCTAGCAATGCTAAAGAAAACAAGTTTTGGAAATTTGATGAACAAATCCGAGGGAAGATCCCCTTGGAATTTGTTTGTTCCCACGTCGAAAATCTCCAAAGAAGAGAGATTGAAAATGGATGGAGGAATGGTTGCATCTAACTTATTATCAGATACAGCAAAAGCTGTGAGACTTTTTAGTTGGCCAAGAGAGTTGGGGATACTCCCACTAAGATGATTTCTTGCAAGAAACAGCCCGACAAGCGATGACAAGTTTCCTATCGAATTAGGAATATTACCTATGAAATTATTAACCCGAGCATATAGTACCTTGAGTTTCACTAACAAGCCAATCTCCACTGGGATTTGTCCCTCCATCCGGTTGAAATCCAAGTTGAGGTAGATGAGATCGCGACAACTTGTTAAGTTGACAGGAATTGCTCCTCCTAGAGAGTTATTCCCTAAGACCAAAGTTTGCAGTCTACGCAAGCGACCCACTTCAGGGGGAATCCCCTTGCTCAGTGTATTGTATTGAAGGTAAACTTCTTCGAGGAAGCTTAAGTTTCCGATACATGGAGATATGGATCCGGAGAGTTTATAGGACTGTAGGTCTAGGACAGTGACTCTTTGGTGCCTACGACCACATGTAACGCCACTCCATTGACAGAAATGGATGGAGTTGTTCCACGAGCTCAACGCTCCAAGAGGGTCATCGGTAATGCTAGCCTTGAATGCGAGCAAGGCTAACCGGTCAGTCTCGTTGCTGAGAACTACAGAATTGGCTGAGTGAAAGGACAAAGAAAGAAGAGTTATCATGAGAGCATGGAAGCAAGATGAGAGCAATTTGATATCCATATGGGGTGAGCAAGAAACAAGATTCAATAGTTTTTTGTTTTTGTTTTGTGATGATCATTTTTATATATAATTGTTGTATGTTTGTTCTTTCAACAGATTCTGACATGTTATTGTTTGCACATTCAAGCAACACATTCAAGTCAAAGTAAACTCTCTGTGATAGTGATTTATGATGGCTTTCTTCAACTGGTGAAGGTGAAGTAAACTCTATGCGATAGTGATTTATGAATCATGGTTCATGTTCGTTTCTCAATCTGACGTTGTAAAATGTGTCAAATATATCAAGTCGAGCGTTAGTGTATCAACCTATTTATATAAAACGTGTTGGGTTGATCGTGTGATTTTGAAATCAATTATGTAAATGCGTCATATTTTGTTAATCCACTTTTAAATTAATCATTTACATGTCTTGTAATTCAATTTGTATAGTAGTCATTTTTGAGTTGACTCGGTAAGACAAAATATTGAACTTTATTTGCATCACTCTATTTTGGGTCTAGTTAGATAATTTGAAGCCCATACTTTTGGGCCTAAATCTAATGTTAAGCCCAATCAATTATTGGGTTGGGCTTGAAAACAAAATCTACAGAGAGGCCTGAGGCTATCAAATACATGTGGTCCCATCTCAATCGCGATAGGCTATACTTCACAGAAGTCGACACTCGAGGGTCACCAAGAACAACAGCTACAACAATCACACACCATGCCGCCGGTCATAGTATCGGCCGCTGTCGGCGGCCAAGGCAGCCTCGTCCTCCTCCTCCTCCGACCACAGTCCCTTTTCTCTTCCAGGTAAGGTCTTATTTGACTCTCGTATTTCACCAAATCTTCACTACCCATCTTCAGAACGCAACCCATGATTTGATTTTGATTCGATTTTTGATATCTTGAGACAAAATGAGGAATTGGGTCTTTTGATTTACTTGGGTTCGTGTTGTTGAAACTATTTTTTTTTAGCGTGGAGATGTAGAAGGAAAGTTACGATTTGTGCTCAGGGTTTGTGGTTTTGAGGTAAATTTATGGATAAAATTTGTTGGGTTTTGGAGAAATTTGGAATCTGTGTATGAGCTAGTTGTTTTTGAGCTGGAACAGGTTGTTTCTTTTCATATTCATTCATAGATACAGTAAAAATGCTCTCTGAGGACTCTAATATGGGTTAGAAGCCAGAAATTATGCATGAATTAGTGTTGAGAGTTCAAAATGGTTCATTTCCTCGCTTAGCATCAATGTTTAGCTTAGGAATGTGTGCAATTTTATTTTTATTTGTAGTTGGCAACAGAATGATTGTTTTGGTACTATTTGGTGGAGCATCTGACATTGAAATGCTTATAAATGTGTAAATATGGATGTGTAGCTTACTCGGCAATTGTTTTATATTATGCTTATTGAATAATTACTACATCTGGTTGTTGATGTCCTCATTTTGCTCTTTTATACTCTCATTTGCTATGGAATGGGAACTGAAGTAATGACTTAACATTCTAATTGAGTCTTCATTGTCTAGTTGTTGTGCTGATATATTTATGTTTTGCCATTATAATATACAATAATCAGGTATAAGTTCTCTCCTGCTCTCACAGTTGGATCGTCACGCAAATTCAAGTTCCCAGTTGCCAAGCTTACATTAGGGAGTGGATTGAGCTCATTGAAACCTCTTCAGCCAAATCAGTGCTGCTCTTTTGGAGGTTAATAAATAATAATAAAAAGTCGTTTTAGAACTAATCTACTGTTCCTTTTGGCTCAATAAGCATAAATATTAGTATCTGTCGTGTCTTAATATGTGATTATGCATGCGATTTTGTATGTTGGGGGAGAATAAATGTTTTTTGAACTGTTAGAGTTTTGAGTTGTTTTGATTCTCACATTTATAATTTGCAGGAACATCAATCTCGCCTCATATTTCTGATGCTGCAAATGCTTGTTCCACTGAGGATCATGATGACCTTTCACAAGCTAACTATCTTTTACCTCAGAGGCGCAAATCCACCATGCAACGAAATGCTTTCATGGGGTTCCCGCTGAACATCACCCCGCCCAAATCTGAAAAGAAGCTTGTGTGGTGGTGGAGGACTCTAGCATGTGTCCCCTATTTACTAGCCCTACAGCTTTCGACCGTCGGGTTTTTTCTCCAACCCGTTTTAGAAAGACACGAGTGCTTGCAAGATTTAATCTACTACATCCCGGGAGCTTTTAGTCGCCTACCAACCTGGTTCGCCATGTCATATAACATTGTCGCATACTGTGGACTGGTGAGGAACAAAAGGCTACCTCACTTCTTCAGGTACCATCTGATAATGGCAATGTTGCTGGAAACAGCTATGGGAATCGTATGGCACGCAAGCAATTTTATGCCCCTTATTTACCACGGAGGCGGTAGGTTTGCAGAACAATATTGGGCAGCTGTTGCAATTTTGTTCATTGCTGTCGTATTGTGGTGTGTAGCGTCGGCTATTGGTGGCATGTTCTGCAACATCCCCTTTTTCAGCGACGCGGCGATGATTCATACTATGGCGACATAATGGTGGTTTGCGCATAGTCGGTTAGTTTGTGTCCTGCCTATCTGTATTGTTATATTTGGTATAGAAAACAATTTTGAGCTAGATCTGATATATATTATAGACTATGAATGTACTTTGTAACAATGGTTCAAGTTCACTGCAATAGGTTGTTGGCTTCTTGTGTTTTCTTAACTGCTCTTGCTGCTCCTAGTCACTTTAGGTCATGAAATGAAATTGAAATGAAGCAATGTTGTTGAGTTTTAGCTTGCACTCATAATGATGTTTTTTTCTAGAGTAAATTTAACCTTTTAAATAGTTTTAGATGATGTTTGGTTGCACTTTTCAAAAGCAAGAAATTGCTTCATATACAAATGCATCTTCCATGAGAAGACTAAAATGTACACCAATGAGTTGTAAGCTCAGTTGGCGTCTCAGACTGAAACTGTGAGAAAAGCTTTGGGGTTCAATCATCACTAGACACACTTATGTAAATGAGCGAGAAGTCTTTTAACTATGACTAAACCTTAAGTTGAATTAAATTAGTGGTTCACACCAAACTTTAAGTTGAATTAAATTAGTGGTTTACACCTAAAAAAATATATAATAATAATACCGGTTGTGTAAAGTTTACGAGAACACGACATGTAAACACAAGTATCAAAACCTATTATGTTTACAAAGTCAACTATAGTCCAATGGGATCTGATGCGGACATGGCAAGATCATAGTCGTTGAAACCGACACGTCACTGTTTCTTCTGTAACAACAGCCATGTCAGCTGCAATTACACGAAAAAATGACAACAAAAAATACAAATCTTTAACCGTTTTGAATGATATTGCAAAGAGGCCTTTTCTCAGCTACACATTCTTCTTCCTTCGACCTCTTCGTAGTAGTGACATTAAACTCTTCATCGATCCTCGAGAAACCTGAATCCAGAAACCCATTTGTCACAGATCCCAAAACCCAATCCGCTGATCTGTGGCAGAAGAGCCCGAAGAATAAAGATTCAAAATTTTCTCGGAAAATAAGTCTCTGGGCAGATTTTTTCCTCGGAAACAATCACTCTGGTGGGTGAGAAAATGAGGCGGAGAGCTGCGGATTTCCGGCGCCCGGTGAGGAGGCGAGTCTCCAATGTGTTCTGGTGGACATTGTGTGGCATTGCGGTCTTGCTGTTCATTGTCGTTTTGAGCAAAGAGAGTACAATAGAATCCAGACCCGCCATTACTAAGGTAAAGATTTGAGCTTTTTACGGATCAATTATGTGTCTTGTCTCTGTTTGGTTGCTGAGAAAGAGGAGTGAAATGAGAGGAATTGTGGTTTTGAATTTCGGGTTGGCCTAATTGGGATTCATTTTTAATCTGAAACTTTACCTGCATAGAATCATTAGTTCATTTTTGTTGAAGCTCTTTACTATGATTTTTTTTTTTATTCTTATGAATGTGAAGTGTGGATTGGGTAGATGTTTGATCATGATGATGCTGTGTTTGAGTTATTGGGTCTAAGTTATACATGAGCTGGTCAGCATCGACTGTACCTGTAAAGTGGTGTGAATTTTGTCTATTCTTCCTATTGGATATATGTTGTATAGAGTGCTGTAAAGGTAAGTGAATCTGTGAATTTATTGAACTTGATTTGATGGTATTGGTTAAACATGATCAGATCAGAGTATGTATTTGTAGTTGATTAGTTCAATCGGCTAGATTTATTGGTCTTCAATATATTGTTTGAAGGATTTTGTGGTGTTTTGCTGGGATCAAACTTTGTGCCCGCCTTTGTATAAGTTAACTAGTTTTGAATGTTAGGCTCAGTATTTCTCGTCGTTTTAGGATACTCTAGTTTAGTTTGGAGTTAGGCTAAAAAATAATGCCACTAGAAGTCTAAAACATGTCCTAACTAGCTCGGTGGGTGTAAAGTGATGCACAATACATCATGTAGAAGTGTCTGTGGGTTGGGATCTCCCCAAAGGCCCAAATTTTGAAAATTGAATTCATGTTATCTCAAATAATGTTAAACTGAGGATAACCTCTGTGTTTGTGGTGCCGTCAAGGTGTAACGATTCCTATTGCCCTCATATGAGTTGATATCTTGTGTTCTCCTCTGCCTATGCTTCCTTTATTATCAAACTTACACCAAACTAGAGACACCAGTTCAACTTTGGAAATGAGGGTTGTGTTGTATAGATAGACTGAACAGATGTTGTTACTCGAAACAGTATGTTAGGTTAGGAAGGAGGGGAAGGGAATAAGAGGAAATGAGGTAACGTTCTTTTCATTGCACCGTTCTTTTTAGTCTTGTTCTGTAATTGTGTGTGCACTTTTTTAAGATCAGGTGTTGATTCCACCATTTTGTTCGTTTCTTTTAGGGGATAACTAGTTGATAAAATAAATTACTTTTTATTATTTTTATTCATGCTTTACATTATGGGTTAAAATGTGTACAATATTTATTGAGTGGTTCAAGTTGTAGTGTTTTAAGATCATGCAATTCTTAGATCAACTTAAACAGTTATGGTTAGGAGTGGTTATGTCTCTCTATGAACATTTAAGCTTTCTATTTCTCACTTGTGGAACTATGAACATTTACGCTTTCTTTCTTTCTCCACAGAAACCTTTCAAGCATGATAGAATTAAGCAAGGCCTTAACATTACTGATGAAATATTGAGTCCCAATTCAGTCACTAGGCAATTCAGTGATCAAATTGCTCTTGCAAAAGCTTTTGTTTTGATTGCAAAAGAAAGCAACAACCTTCAGTTTGCTTGGGAATTAAGTGCTCAGATCCGTAGCTCACAGAACCTTCTCTCAAACGCTGCAACACGTCGAACTCCTCTGTCATACATGGAATCAGAAACCGCGATCCATGATATGGCTCTTCTGCTATACCAAGCGCAGCAACTTCATTATGATAGTGCAACCATGATCATGAGATTGAAAGCCAAAATCCTAAGTCTAGAAGAACAGATGGGCTCTGTGAGTGATAAGAGTTCAAAGTATGGGCAAATAGCCGCTGAAGAAGTCCCAAAAAGCCTTTACTGTCTTGGTGTTAAGTTGGCAACTGAGTGGTTCCGAGACCCGAATTTGCGGAGAAAACGTGAAGACAAGAGGAAACAAATTAACTTGAAACTCGAGGATAATACTCGGTTCCATTATTGTGTCTTCTCTGACAACATCCTTGCAACTTCAGTTGTGGTCAACTCAACTGCCATAAACTCGAAAAATCCAGATATGATTGTCTTCCATCTCGTAACTGATGAAATAAACTATGCTTTGATGAAGGCCTGGTTTTCCATCAACAGTTTCAGGGGAGTGACTGTTGAGGTTCAGAAGTTCGAGGACTTTAGATGGCTAAACGCGTCTTATGTACCAGTTCTTAAGCAGCTTCAAGACTCTAATACTCAGAGCTATTACTTTTCGGGCAATAGTGTTGGTGGCACTCCAATCAAGTTCCGAAACCCTAAGTATCTTTCCATGCTCAACCACCTTAGATTTTACACTCCCGAAGTTTTCCCTGCCCTAAAGAAGGTGGTGTTTCTTGACGATGATGTTGTGGTTCAGAAGGATCTGTCTGATTTATTCGCAATCAACTTGAATAACAATGTCAACGGAGCTGTTGAGACATGTATGGAGACTTTCCACCGGTATCATAAATACTTAAACTACTCTCACCCTTTGATCCGGTCACATTTTGACCCCGATGCTTGTGGATGGGCGTTCGGGATGAATGTATTTGATTTAGTCGAGTGGAGGAAAAGGAATGTTACCGGCATCTACCACTACTGGCAAGAAAAGAACGTGGATCGGTCATTGTGGAAGCTCGGTACACTTCCTCCCGGATTGTTGACATTCTATGGATTAACACAACCGTTGGATCCATTGTGGCATGTGTTGGGGCTTGGCTACACAACTGTTGATCCTCATTTAATAGAGAACGGGGCTGTTTTGCATTACAATGGAAACTCGAAACCATGGTTGAAGATCGGGATGGAGAAGTACAAGCCCCTCTGGGAGAAGTACGTCGATTATTCACATCCTCTGCTGCAACGTTGCAATTTCCGTTGACATTCCCACGATGAACTTAGCGTTGCAGAAGAAGATTTTTTGCTTTCAGGAACGCTTGCACATTTTTGAGATCAAGCGTGGATAGCGGCTGTAACATTGGTATTGATTTTGATTTCTCTACCTTCTTGTTGTAGTGTAGATTGATTATCTCCTACCCAATTATTTGAAGAATCTTGATTCTTCATTTTGTTCAGAACATAGTGTTTGTGATTGGTTTGTTATTACACTTTTAAGTCTTTAGGCATAGGAATCAAGATGTTCCAAACCTTAGTTGAACTGAAGCATAGCAATACTTCTCTTCTGTACAAATAGAGGGTTATTTTGGTCATTTATTATAATTTAATGATCACGATTCATTACCCGAGCTGAGAAAATACGGTCTCTAGAAAAACTCACCCATGTTGGGGCAAGTGACCTAAGGTGATTGGTCTCTTTGAGCTCTCAAGTTCGAGCCGACCATTGTAACATAAGCTAATAACTGAAAGTCTAATTTTAACTTTAAAAAGATCCAACATGTTCAATATTATAGATAATTTCAAAGATCTCTTGTTTTCTTTTCATTTTGTGCTAAACATGGTCTAAAAACAAACAAGAAACACACACTGATCTAAGCTATCTGATAAATCTACAGGAAGCAAAACATCTTCAGAAGTTTATGAACTAAAACTCAGACTCGTCTGTTTCCTCTTTGTACTCTTCATCTTCTTCAGAGATGAAACTTGGCTCCTTGAAGAACTCTTCATTATCTCCATCTGTTTTAGCCTCCTTTTTATCAGCAATCTCTTGATCCTCCTCGCTGTTTGGGTTCTCGACTTCTGAGGAATGTGTCGCTTCTTTTATCTCAATCGCTTTAGTTTCAACCTTCTCTCCCCCACCTTCTCCTCCCGTTCGTGCAGAAGTTTCAAGCTTATTGTCATCTGAACTCGACCCATTTCTCATTTTCAAGACAACACTACTTTCACTTCGCGCCGCCTCTTTATACACTCTTCTACTTCTCAGCCTCCTCACAGAAACATCACTTTCAGATGCCCCATTTTTCTCCGCTCTCCTACGCTTCCATCTCCTTCCCCTCCCGCGTTTTCCCTTCACTCTATATCCCGAATCAATCCTAGACTCGTCTTGTGTCTCCTTGGAAGCTTCCCGAGCAACACCTTCCCGCGAATCTCCATCTTTCCTATCTTGCATCTCCCAAGCCAGTCCATTCTCTTCACCATCAGTTGTTTTCGCCACATTTTCGCCGACTTCACTTCCTGCTTGATCAGTCACATTTGCAATAATGCTCTCTCTATCCTCAACTCTTGTTGCGTTCTCGCTGATTCTTGCTGTACTGCTCGGTGTATCCACATTTCCTTCTTCGGTTCTTGGTTCCTCGTTGCCCTCATTTTCATGCAATTTTTCGCTCTCTTCCTCAGTCTCGCCTGTCTTGGAAGAGGTCACATTTACATTAGGATTTGAGGGATCATCAGTACTCACAGACCAAACTCTGACGGGAACTTCAAGCCGGCGCCTCAAGTCCTCGATCTCCGCTTCCTTCTGCTTCAAGCTTTCGGTTAAAGCTTCCACCCGAGCATCTTCCTTCTCCGAATACCCCTCTTTCTCTTTCAGCAATTTGATCTCATTCTGCTTCTCTTCCAGTGCTGAAGCTACTAATCGTTGCTCGTCTTTCAGGGAAGCAACGATTGAATGCATTTCGGAGAGCTTGCTGTCGAGTTCGGTCTTGTGATCTCTTAGGGCTAATATCTTTACCTTCATCTCCTCATTCTTCCTCTTCATTTCCTTTCCCAAATCTATTTCCTTCTGCACAACACAAACATTAACAATGGAGGGAGAGCAATAATATCAGTACTTTAAACTAAAATTGCAAACAAAATCTTGTGATTCACTTGTAAACACGACTTCTAAGACGACAACAACAATGTGGAATCATTCTAAAAACATTAACAACAACAAAAATCACGTGAATAAACACAAGATGAATGTTCTTTATTTTTCTTTAACACATTGCATAATCACTAGAAAATTACTGCAATTTGCGAGCAAAGAGTTAATATTTAATTTGTACAAACGTGAATTGTTTAATAGAACTGGATGGTCAACTCAATCAAATAGAGTTGATATTTAAATATAATCCTAAAATTAAAATGCATGGATCTGCACAGATGGCAAGCAAAGAGAGTGACACGTATACAAATGTAATAGCTTTTTCATGCACGTGGAAAACAGAGCAAAAGGTGGAGTAAATAAAGGAACCTGCAAGAGGAATTGAAGAGAAATGAGGTCACGATCCTTCTCTTTGACGAGGAGGTTGAAGATGCGCCGCTCCCGGAGCTTGTGCACCACCATCACTCCCATCAGCGCCGCCCCAAACGCCAGAATCAGCACCACCCCATATGGCCTTCCTCTGTTTCCACCACCATTCCCTTTATAAGAACCTCCCATCGCCATTTCTCGATGAGCTCTCAGCTCTGTACTCTGTTTTCTGAAAGAGAAAATGGGTCTCTCTCTCTCTCTCTAGAACTGATTGGAATGTGGAAAGAGAAAGTGGGTTTTCTTCTATATGCTCTGTTTTCTCAAATGAAAGAAAATGGGACTCTTTCTGTCTCTAGGATTGATGAGAGAGGGAATGGGTTTTCTTCTCTATGCTATGATTTCTCAGAATGAAAGAGAAAATGGGACTCTCTCTCTCTCTCTCTCTCTCTCTCTAGAATGGATTACAGAACTGATCAGAAAGAACTAGAGAGAGAAAATGAGTGTTCTTCTCGGTTTTACTCTGAGGCTTGTGATTCAGAGAAAACCTTGAATTTCACTCATGGAAATGGAACCATCTCTGATCTCTTCTCTCTAGAATGGATTAGAAAGAAGTAGAGAGAGAAAGTTTTGATCTTCACTCATGGAGAATGAACCATGCAACTACTCTGTTTCTCTCTGTTTTGTGTGTGGAGTTGGAGTTCACAAGGTGGAGAAGAAGCATGGGAATTGTGTTATATTATGGAGTGGTGCTGATTCTGAGACTTTTGGTACCAACCAATTTTACCATTTTACCCCTGCTTCTTGAAGAAACTGAAACTGAAAGCAAGAACCTTTGCTTTTGTTGGGCAGAGCAACACTTGACATTGGAGGTGCACAGCTGTTCGTGTTATCCATTTGCTGCCCATTGCATCATTGGTGGACTGAATAGAAGTATCAATTTGGATTTCGGATATAAATCGAATTGATTTTCTATTCAGGTTAGAACGATCATGTACAAACTTGACCCGATAGTAGATATTTAGGTTTTGGTCATGTTGCTTGAGCTTCGAGTTTTAATATACAAATCGGGCCTAAATAGGTTTGATTCTTCCAAGTTGCGGGTCATATATCAAATTATGGAGGGTTCATTCAGATTCATAAGATCTAACGTGTGATTATTCTTATTTAAATTGTCAAATCATATCTTAAACAATTGCTTTGATTACATCACTTATTATAATTTTTGAAAATTATTATTATTATTATTATTTGAGTGCACAATTATTTATATAATAAACTAATAATTTTATCTACTATATATGCGCAACTATTAGACAAGATAAGATTAAAAAGTGTGCAAAAAAACAAAACAGTTTATGGGAGGTCCAAACCTCAAAAGGTTAAATCCACGCCTTTTTCACTTTTTTTGACAAAAATATTCTTGTCTTATGTTAATTTACTTGCCTTTTCACACATTAACAATAGAAAGACAATTATATATGTTTTCTTTTCTTTTTCCTTACACACGTGGCTTTTTTTTTTGAGGGCCCACATTTATATACATTAGGCATGATATACATTTTAGTATGAACGTTACAGTTTTTTTTTAACTTTTTGAATGCTAGTATGACTACCACAATTTTTTTAATACATAATAGATTATCCATTTGACATGGCATTTATAAAAAGTTTAAAATATATTATAGAAAATTTAGCATATATAATTACTTTGTAATTTAAATATATATATGAACTGACACACAC